>VYXH01000029.1:583003-629143 GCA_013397275.1 Burhinus bistriatus | reverse complement strand
GGCGGGGCGCCCTCGGGGGGCGGCGGCGGGGGGGTGGAGCGGGGCGGCCTCGTCCCCGTCCCCTGCGGGGGAGCGGCGTCCTCGCAGTCCCGTCCCGTCCAGTCCCGTCGCCGCGGCGGCTCATGAGGTGAAGATGGTGATCCGCGTCTTCGTCGCCTCCTCCTCGGGCTCGGTGGCGGTGAGTCGGGGCGAGCGACGGGGAGAAGGGAGAGGAGAGGAGCGGGGGGGCCGCGGCCAGGGCTCAGCCTGCGGGGGCCGGGGATAGCGCGGGGGCGAAGCTGCCCGGTGTTGTCGGCCGCCGCTCGCCGTCCCCGCGGCTGCCGAGCTCAGCTCCGAGACCTCGCCCCGCACACCAGCGTGGACCCGAGAGTCAGTGGGCTGCTGCGAAACGCGGGTCTCAATTTGCCGGGGTTGTGTGTGCAATGGGGGACAAAAATGACCACTATCACCGCCCCCCACCCCTCCCGCCGTCGCCCCCGAAAGGCTGGCAAAGCGTAACTTGTTCGTAAATTGCCTTTGGCAAACCAAGCCCCCGAAATTTGTAGGGGACAAATACTGGGTGTGTTTAAAGGGTCTTAAAGGTGATTAAAGTGGGCTAAACTTGCCCGCTCGGGAGAGGGGTTCAGCGCCTTGGTGCGGGGGGGACCTCCCTGAGGGGCGCCGAGCCGGGCAGCTGCGGTGCCCTGGAGCCTGCCAGCTACTGCAGGTTTAACAAATAAATAAAAGGAGAGCCGAGAGAGACAAACTTCAGGCCAGTAGCACCTCTCTGCATTAACGAATGCTCTGGAAAAGGTACAACTCCTTTCAAACTCGGTTTTGAAAGGCATCACTGCATCCTCTGCTTAGTTGAAGCTGTTATGGCTTTCTCTTGTTGAATTAATTATGCATGTGATCTATGAATTTCTGTATTTTCATATAAAGTGACAGCTCTGATTTCCGTTAAGGCTATCTTAGCGTAAGCGTTCTACTGAATTTGTTCTTTAATGAGGAACATCAGAAGGTTGTAGATATAATTGCTATTCTTTATGCTTCAGCAGTGAAGGCAGTGGCATTTTTGCATTGCAGAAGGATATAGCACTGTATTTTCCCATCTGAAGGTTTATTGTGTGTTCACTTCCTTCAGCCTTGTACTGGGCAATACTTGTTTTCAGTTCAGTGGCATGGTGACAGGTATGTGTTCTGATATGTTTTGGCATGAAGTGTTCAAAATGCTTAGTGGCTGCATTACAGCTAATAAAAACTAATTATCCATTTCAGTAGCCAACTGAGTAAACACAGAGCATCTTCAGAACTCTGTAACCCGTGTTCATCAAGCATCCGTAATAGAAACATCTCCTTCCCCGCATGGGCAGTTGGTTCATGCTGTGGTAGCTCAGTATTGCTAAGTTTAGTTTCTGTTTCATGCCTCATAGCTTGAACAATAATGCATAGTTTAATATTTTGTTTTTTGTTGAAGGTGAGGGAAAGGGCCACATAATCAGCTTACCCATATCTCCTGTTCTGACCAGTCTGCAAATAGATTGTTGATGGGAGTTTTTGGTTCTGCCCTCTCCTTCCCCTGTTTCTGTCTGCAAGGTACATACTGTGTTAACAGCAGCAATATAACCCTCTTCACTGCCTATTAACCCAGCAAACCAAATCTGAGGTAGACAAGCAATTTAATTGGCACATCAGTTCATTTGCTGACTTTTTTCTGGATTGGACAACACGAAGGTGACATATAATGTGGATGACAGTTTGCATACTGATGATAGTCAACTTTCTTCATATAGGCAGCAGTACATCTGAGTACAACCTAGCCAGAGAAGAACAGATAATTTAGTGATTGAAGATACTGCTACACAGGACCAGAGCTGTGACGTCTCCTTTCTGTCAGTTTTTCTTCATCTGTGTTATCACAGCATCTAAGAACCTTCGTTATGGGCTACGTTCCAGCTGTGCTCAGTGTTGCCTCACCAAGGCTTTTTTCTGTGGGCTTTGCAGGGGGTGTCCATATATCACAGCTAAGTGATTGAGGAAAATGGCAAAGAAAAAACTCCTATCAGCTGCTTATGTGGGAATCCACATCTGGAGAAGAGGGTGGTTACCGTATTGCAGGTCTCTAAACAGGGAAGTTTTAAACTTATTTTCATTGTCCTGGAACTAAATTTTAGTGAAAGGAAACAAAAAGTGTTGGAGTCATATAATTCCTTGTTGTCTCCTCCAGCCTTCAGCACAACTACGTCAGCTACTTTTTGGGATCCTGTGCAATTCATGAGACAGGATGATTTCCCTGTGTAGAGAAATGAGTACCCTTTATAGATCCTACTCTGTCTCCTGCTAAAATCAGTGTCAGAATCCATGATTTAATTTCCACCTGTAGGTCCGCTTGTGTCAAAATGTAGGCTAGCTGCTTGTGAGAGTAGAAGTGGCCGAGATTAGTATCTGTCCTGCTGTAATTGACCAAAACCTTCTATATGTAATATTTGCTGATAAACTAAAAGCAATGTCATAGTGACACAATTCACTTTCCTAATCTCATTAGAGATGTTTTGTTAAATTACTCTTTATTTTAAAATGAAAAGTCGATTTAGTCTCTAGAGTAAGCTTTTGGTCTCGTTTGTTACCTCACCAGCAGTGTGCTGTTAACGCAGGGGCACTTCTCAGTCCTCTTTCCTCTTTGTGCCTGGAATAAGACTGGTTTGAGTTTGCAGAGAGGGGGGGTGAAGATGGTGATTTGTTTAAATAAAAATAATATGCAGCAATTTCCTTATGTTAACTGGTGAGAGAGATATTACCTAGCAAATATATTGAGCTAAACTTTTTGTGTATGACTCCTTTTGAAATCTTCAGAATACTCAAGCCAGATGATAGGCTTTTGGCTGAAAGATTCCTGAGAAATATACTGGTGGTGTAGCCAGCAAAGGCTTCAGTCTGCATGAATATAACTTTCCCTTGAAACTTTCAAAATGTTTATTGATCCTGATACTTGGTGTAATTTATTTTGTGCTAGTGAAGATAAAAATAGGTGACAGTCATACATAATTCTGAGAGTTCAGCACATAAAATGTTTTGGGGGTCATTCTGGAGAATGAGAAAAGGAAATAATTGGAGTGGATGAGAAGGAGCCAGGAAGAATGTGAAGCTTCCCTCCATTCGGTCTTGGACTTCCCTCTGCAGCATCTTCCTTACATCTGAAGGTTCTTAGACCACTGGAAGGTTAATGGTAGTAACTATTTTTTGTTGTTTTTTAAAATAAAACTTGTCAATATAAATGCCTCATGAGCTTAAAAGAACCCACAGATCCCAAAACCTAGTTGTTGCTTGAGTGGGAACATTCATCTTCAGTGTTTACGGAAACTGGACTATGGGTTTACCCTTGTAGTGATGCTGTAGCCAGGTTCCTGAGACTTTCTTGTGGGAAGGGAGGAGAGAGGCATTGTGTGTATGTGTACATTTCTAAATAACCTTGTGTTGTTTTAAGCATGCATTAGGCAGATCCAATTCGATCACAATGGGAAGCCTCTGAATGGGCAGGCATGTTTCTACAAGCCTTACTGCCTCCTACTTTTTCTGACCTGAATTTCTACTTGTTGGTGGTAAGCTGTGTCTCGAATTCCAAGCACTTCTTTGTAGGACTGGGGAGGCAGGCTTTGCTACTTCTCCCTGATAAGGACAATCAGTGTTGTTTTGTGCTTAGGAGAAAGGCTACTTTAAAATTAGCGTTTACTTTTCTCCCTCAGCAGTGCTTCACTGTTTTCAGCAAACAGTTTATGCCATCGTTTTTCATCAAATCATTCCAAGGTGACTGTAATTTAATCTGTTTCACATTTTCCAGTCTATCAATAAAAATTTACACTCATGCTACCGTACCATGTATTGACTCAGTTAAATGGTTTTCAGTGTTTTAAAGCAGCTCTGCCTTTGACAAGAAGCTGATAGTATGAGCTAAGTAACTCTATGCCCAGAATTCCTCCAGTTAGCTAGAAATGCCAAACCACAGGACTGAAGATCACATAAGGGGCATGTCGTTGAAGAGCTTTCAAATAATGGAGAAACGTCAAACAACTGTCTCACTTGTACTTTCTCCGCTGTGGTAATAATTTATTGCCTTGGACCTTCACCTATTAAGCAGATATTATAGGGGAGTTACTGAAATAATGGAACAGCAGGTAGAATCTGACCAGTGAGAGATGCAAAACACTTTCCCATTGAAATTTTTGTGTGTTCGTGAGATGTGAAAAATTCGTAACTGAAATGAATTCCATTTAGTGTACAAGGGCAAGTGCTGCTAGACATGTTCTCTATGAGAACATGTTTAGGGCGACAGGAAGGTTTGGGGAGAACAGCACCGACCTGAAACAAGTAGTCTTTTTAAAATGACCAAAGCTTGTATTTTGACTCTTGCTACTGAAAAGAATTACGGATTTTTTACCAGGAAGCTTGGTAAGATAGGTGCAGTTATAGCTAAATTGTTTCTATAGCAAATATTGGTTTTATGAGACCAAAGCTCTGCTGTTGTTTAAGCATATTATGGAGGTCAAACAAGTTGGAATTTTTGTTTCCTGGAATGACTTTAAATCACAGTATAAAACATCAGAATGTCAGAATAATTGCAGTCAGGTTTGTTTGGTTCACATGTTGTTGGATAATGTAATGAAGACAAATACAATGCTAACATTCTTAAGGCTAAGCTTGTCTCCTAGCGATAATGATGAATTTCAACTCCACCCTTGTTTGTACAGTCATTGTAACTCAACATTTCTCACAGCACCTCTCAGGAAGAATGTGCTTCTTGTTGAGATGTGGAATACGTTGACTTAGAATATGTCACTTCTGGAATATTCACCATCTAACAGGTTTTTTTGCCTCTCTGCATCCCAAAAGCACAACAGTCAAAACTGAAAGTGATTTGGTTGAGTGATACAAGTGCCTTTTGTGAAAACTGTATTAGTTATGGTGTTCATTTGGAGGGATTTACAGCTTGCATGGGATTTACAGAAATTCAACTACCTATGATATAAAATATTAAGCTTTGCAAATTACAAATATTATAATGATTTTTTAATATTAGAAGTTTGTAAAATCAGATCGTAGCAGCAGGTAAGTTAGCTTTTGAGAAATGAGACAATAATATTTACAATTAGAAGTGATCTTGCAATATTTACATGGGAAATAGCAATATTTTAAATGCGTAACCACAGTATTGTCTAAGGTCTGTCCGTATGCTGAGGATACACCTGTTGGATTGGATCATCAAAGCCTGATTTATGAATCTCACATGAACATCGTACTGTGTCACTTCGCTTCGTCAAGATGGTGATGCTGTTGATTGTGCAGCTATAGAGTAGTGCTGTAGCAACAGCAGCGATACTGGAAGAAAAGTTGGATCCTTGCTCAGTCACAGGACATGTTGTGTATCTGTGTTTTGGGCCGCAGCAATTATATCGTGCCCATAGGAGAGAGCTGGGGGCTTTCTGGGTCTAGTCCCTTTGACTGACAGAATTAGTTCCCTCATCCTTCCTCAGGTTTCTTATTGTCAGGTCAGGTGGCTCATATTCATCTTTGCTGGCTTCTGTCAGTCCTGTTTTGCAGGGTTCATGTGGCAGAGGGAGCTTGAGAGCCTTGCTCATGACTGAATTCTGCGAGGCAGGGAGGTCAGCACTGAAGGATTTAGCTATTTTTCACCCTAAGGACCCTCTGTGGATCTAGCTCTCAAGTGTATTCCAAAGAAGTCTAAATTCTAGTTACATCCTCCTGCCTTGTGATGGAGAGAACTAAGAGCCTCTGAACAGCATTTCAGATATCTTAAGGAACATGCTCAGGAGGGAGCCGGGTGAGAACCCTAGTCACAAGGATGCAGGTGGAATTTAGACCGTCTATGTATGGTATTCAATACCTACCTGTTGCACCATTCTTGCATGCTCTAGTGCTCTTCAAATATTTACATTTCTTCTTGGCAGATAGATTATGTCAGAAGTAATGCTACCTTGAAGAACACGCTTTAGACTACATAGTATCACGAGCAGTAGGACTGTTACTGACCTTTGATTACAATTACAGCTGTAATAAAACTTCAAAGGAGGTATTGTTCTGAGTGGGTTTCTGAAGACTAGAGCTTGTGTTTTCACTCTCCATTTACTGATCTGATTGTACATGCATATGGTTCAATGTCTCTAATAGCTATATAGTGACATTTTCATTAAAGATTTAGCCCTCTATTTTTAATATATTCACATGGGTTAGAAAGAATAAAATGAGTAGTAAAAAGCAACTTGTTCATCTTAAGAAGGTTTTTCCCCTCTGTTTTTCTGTAGAGTACAGCAGTGTCAAAGTGCAAGTCCCTGAATGGACATACTTCACAGATGGTGACCTATTCTCCTTAATCTTCCACCCATATCATCAAAGCCTGGAAATTCATTTTCCTAACCCTGGCCATAGTGTCAGTGATCACAGGAGGTCACATATAACTGAATTTGATTACAATGATGAAAAAAAAAAAAGAAATAATACTTAACTTGCATGCAACTTACTTGTAAAAATGACTTTTGGATTACTTTTATTTTCCACATTTTGTGAAATGAAAATTAATTTGGGCACATAACTCACCTGTCTTGTTTCTAGAGAGTACAACCCAGGAGGAAAGGTAGGGAATGAAGCATATGCCGTTCTTTGGTTGTCCCCATTTTGTTGTCTGGCGCTAGTACATCAACATATAAACTGCCACATTTATAGCTGTCACTGTCACATCATTCTCTGCCAACATTGCTCCTGCAGAGACAAACTCCAGCAGAGGGGCAAGGCAGGCAGCTCTCATGCTGTAACACACTGGATCGCTGCAACTGCTCGCTTCAGTGCTGTTCTTCATACCAGAAACTTTAATCTGGTGAATTCAAATTGAAAGCAGTGTGTTTTCCATATGCAGCCTACTGCAGGCTTGGTGTCTGGTTTCTCAGCCAAAGGGCAATGAATTGAATTCTATTACATATGGGCACCACAGAACTGCTTTCCCAAAATTTGTTCAGCTATCCTTCTGTAAACCTAGGTCACATATTCACTTCCTCTCTAGATTTTGTTTTTTTCAAGAAGTCTTACTTGGGCATAATATGCTGAGCACCAGAGTGTCAGTATTTTTTTTTTTTTTTCTTTTGGAGCTAAGTATCTTTGTAAAAAGAGGTATTAAAAAAGGCTGTTGAATTCAAGTAAGTGCTGGACTAATGTGAATCCTGTCATCTGCATGCATTTACTGGGATGTGGTGTCTAGCTTAGTAAATTGGAAGATATGATCCAAAGCTTGTTAAAATTAGTAAAAACATCTTAATTGACCAAGTGGGCTTTCATCCAAGCCAGGTGGCTTCCACGCTTACCATTAAACCTAACTGGTGTCTCATGTGTGTGAAAACTTCAGGACGTTAATAATGTGTATTCTAAATGTTTTTATTCATGCATGTAAACTGTACGATGCTGCTGGCTCCAACTTGGAATTGCTTGAGTACTGTCTGCAAACATTGCGTCCTCATTAGCAGTAGGGAGAAATGAACCTTGGGATATAATCTTCAACCTAAAATGAAAGAACTAGTTGGTAGAATGGTTGTATTGGACTGCTAAGCCTCTGTCTTTGTGCAAACCATAGGAAGTAAGTACCAGTTGCATGACTTACAGGCCACAATCTAAGCAAGAAAATAGAATTTCCTGAATTTCCACCATTCTGGTGGACAGTGAGGCTAGAAACAATTAACTTGCTCTTGCAAACTTATGTCTCTGTTCCTGAATGCTTCCCCATTTTTTAAATTTAAGGATCTATAGATAAAATTCAAGAAACAGTGAAGAGATACCAGTAAATGTGAAAGAGTACTAGTCAAAGTTACCTGATAGTACCAAAGCCCAGAAAACAAAACTTGCCAATGTCATGGGACAATGTTTATTCAGTGCAAATTACCTTTCTTAGTACTTGTAAGAGCTTAAAAAAAATTCCTACATTCTAACTGATATATTGAATATTCTGGTTCTAATAGTCTTCTCAAAGGTTAATTATACTGTTGAATAAATCCATTTCACTTGCTATATGAATGCTTTTGATTTTAATTAAAATCAAAGCAAGAATTAAATCTAGAATGCAACATGGTTGAGTTGACCTATGTTAGATTCTCTCTGGTACTCTTCTGTACATCTTCCAATTTAATTTTTTAGACATTTCTATTTATCCAAAGAGGGAAATGTAGAAGAAATTAGAGTCTGTAGAAGAGTAGTCAGCATTTAAGGATGTTCTTTATTGTGTAAAATCAGGATCACTTTTGTCTTTAGCAATCTGAGTTCAGTTTGGAGATAAAGAATTGTCACAAAGCTGGTAACCTAGACTGTATCATTTTACTAGCAAATATGCTAAGGGCAACCGTTTCCTCACCTGAAGCCTCAAGTGTTGGCCTCCTAAAGAGTCTATCCAGAATGTAATACTGCGATCTTTATTTTGCTTGCAGTGTGAAAGCTTGATAAGAAGAGTAATAAACACAGAAATGCCGTAGTCCTTGGAGTCTATTCTTAGGAGAAATCTACTGTATCCAAAACTGTGGTCATGTTCCAGTATGTCAGTGTTTTTTACCAGCTTAATGTTTGGTGAGTTTTACAGAAGATAATTAACGTTTTGCAGGTCCCTTAATTTGGTGGATTTCCTTCTTGACAAGATGAGGAGAAACATAGAGGTGGTGGTAGTGTTTCTTACCTGTGACTGTCAATGAAAACAGTCTGCAGTTAGCTGCGGTAACTTGGAAGAGCTTCTGACTTCCTCAGTAGCCATAAGATTGTATCCTTAATCTTCTCTCCTGGGGTTGATATGTTGTTTAGTCAGCACCTCTTGGATGGGCAGATGGAGTCAATTCAGAAACCTAAGTCACTGTTGACTCTCATTTCTAAAAACAAACATCAGATTCATTTCAGTGGCACTCATGTAGAGGAGCAAAATGTGACTTGATCTTTGAAGGAATGATTCAAACTTGTTGGTGAACTTCAGGTGCTTTGACTGGGAGGAAGGGATGACTGAGATACAAACGTAGTGCCGGCAACTCATTTAATATAGTTTGTCTCATAGCAAGAGATCATGGATACAAAACCTGCTTTCTTGTCTTTCTTGGGCTTTAGGCCTCCATCTGTGAAGTATTTTGGGGTGAAATCTTTTGATACTTCTGTTCAAGGCTGTGGCAGTCCTTTCATTCAGGTGTGCTACTTTACTGTTTACCACCACTCTGAAGGGGCTGAGTCTAAACCATGTGGATATCCTTCTTTTGGGGCAATAAGAGCTATAATGATGAGGAACCTTCTTAAAAAAAATTTATTTCTATCTCGTTAGTGGGAAAGAGAAAAAGAACTGGATTTTACAACTGTAAACAAGCTTATTTAGTCTAAATTTAATATTGTACTTCACTATAAAGTAATTGAATTTGGCATGGAGGAAGGGGAGTAGCTGTCTTGCTAGCTGATTTATGAAGAGAAGCTCTTGGGAGGTTTTTTGGTGACTCATGTTAATCATCAATAACAGCATGTCCTTCTGTTGTTGCCCATCTCCCTTGGGTAGGATAGAGCTTGTCTTAAGAGCTAAGAGTTCCAGGATTTGTTGTTGGTGGTTTTGCTCTTTTACCTCTGGGTAACTAATCTCCACCATTCCTAGTAAGACAACGTGGAAAACTGCAAGATGTTTCTCATTTTACTGCAAGGAATAAACTTGCAGAAGTTAATGCCTGTGAGTGACCTTTGCAAATGTATCAACCTGCCTTTTGTTTGAATATACATATGTAGATGTGCATTTTTGCATACACACATATATGTTGATATATATATATATTTATATAATATTACGTATTTTTATATCTGTGTATATATGTGTGCCTGTGTTTTTTAACCTTGGAATCACCAATAGATTCTAATTATCATATTAGTGGTAAAAGTAAACCACTGATTTTTGCATGCCCAGAAGAGAAAGAAAGATAACATCCTGGTGCCTTGCATTGGTTGCTCAAGATATGTCAGCATCTGTTGGGGCCCTGTCAAAAATGGCTGCTCCTTTATTGGAACAGCTGGACCTTATGGAATTGTAACCACGATGTCTGTCTTCTATGTAAGCTAGAGTGCTAAAATCACGGTGCTTGCTCAGCTGCCTCTGTTATTCCATGTGTCTGGCCTACACTTAAGAGTTTTACTTATGTAACTTTATTTCAGGTAATGAGGTGCTTACAAAACGTCAAACCAGTTATATAAGATATCCACCAATACAATTGTGCTGGTTAATGGGAACATACAGTGGCGTAAGTATCATCTCCCTTCCTACCTAGGAAAAAGGTAACATCAGTGCAAACAAAGTTATGAAGATTTTTATCTGAGAGCTCTGACAGGGCTGGTGGTGGCAGTTTAAGACCTTACTGCTGATAACTTCAAAGTTGCTCTTCTGCCTGTTGCAGAGCTCCAGGAGAGAATGCCTGCCTGCATTCTAGCCTCTTTGGTTGCAGCCTTGTGTGTTTGCCTTCATGGGTGCTGAGGGTGGGCTAGTAATACATTGGACTGTGAAACTGAGCATCTGCAGCACCAGGACATGTCCAGTTTTGCCACTGTTGCAGGGGTGGTGACAACTTTTGGCAAGAGGAAGGTAGCAAGTTTCTGCTTGTGACAAAGCTTTAAACAGCCACAGTTTCCGAGTGTCCCATTTCGTGGGATTGTTCAGTTACAAACTCTGCCAGCATAGTTACCCTCAGAGCTTTTGTTTGCGGGCAGAGCCCTGAAACCATGAACTTGTACTCCATATTAAATACAAGTGAAAACGTGATTGTGTGTGTTCCCATCACACATGTTGATAAGTTTTTCCTGTTGGCTTTTGCCTTTTAATGCTTATACAAAAAGACAGAACTTTGTTTATCTTCACATGCTGGGAGATACAGCCCGTTGTAATCCTTTTCACCAATCTGCTATCTGACACGGGTCTTCTGAATTCACCAGATAAATCCCAGTTGAAGCAAGAGAATGTGACTCAGAAAAAAAATCATCAGAATTTAATGATGGAACTTCCATCACAACTTTCACAAACTTGTTTTATTTCCTGACATTTTTATATGCTGCAGAGGATGATATTGGGTATTATCTGTGCTATTAAAAGCTTTATGAGTGATTATTTGGAACAATTTAACAGTAACATGACAAATCAATTAAAGACTGGTTTCTTAATCATGGAATTGGGGTCTGTGTTTTTCAGAGAAAGGCAAGTGAATTTTTGTGTGTCTTCATTTGAAAGAAAGCTTCCTTTGATCTGACAAACAATAGAGCATCAGCAACTGAAACCTATCATTACTTTGCTGCAGGGATAGTGAAATTACCATCCCCGTCTAATCTACAGAAACACATTTCAAGTATGCATTAAACCTTTGATCTGGATCTACATCTCCTAAGGTCAGACAATCTTCCTGAAACATCTCTAATTGAGTGATCAGAGGCAGGAGTGGCATTTGAAGGATTTAGATAGCATCAAATTCTTCAGAAGGAACCTGCTAGGAAGCTAAAATTAGTTAGAATGGAGATAGAAAACTAGTCTCTGATCAGAGAAGACAGCTGCCTTGAAGGCCCTGATGTGCAAGCAGTCCCTTCCTACCCAGTGAGACTGGCTTGCCTGCAGCAAGGTCTGTTTTCTGGTAAAGGTTCCCAGCATCAGGCGGTGGGAGAGGCTGAAAATCTGTGGGTTTATTCAGCAGAGTATTCAGCCATACCTTTGGCTGTGTGGAGGTAACTCCTGTTGACCTTACAGGAGATGTGTCTGCAGTTTATGGGATAATAATCAGATGGCTGATGTGTTGGGGGATGCAGCTAGCCATTAAGAAATGGGGCTGCAGAAGTATAAAAGAAATGGGAATTTGCACATATGGAGGTGGAAGAACACACAAGCTACATGGATATAGTTATGTTTGTTGGAAGAGTTGACATTTGTTAATAAAGTTAGAAGCCTTGTTCTGCTCTCACTTGAGTCAAAGGTAATTCTGTTATTGATCTGAATAATAGCAGTCGCAGTCAGCCCTAGTTTAGAGAATGATATCAACAAAATCCATCATCCTAGCCTTACAAAACGTACTGATAGGACTTTGCAGTAATACAGTCCAATTTTGTCTGAAATCTGATATTTATCTAGAGCCACAAATGCATTTTTCTGTTGCTATTTCATATACTGCTGGGAAAACCTGTAAATATCTGTAAAAACTTAGCACAACAAATTCTGAATGACTAGCACTGGTGTTACGGCTGTTTTTTAAAGTGCATTATCAGGATGTGTATATCTGTAGTTGGCAGAATGACACATCTGTGCTGTGCAGATAGTAGCTGTCAGGAGAAAATAGTGAAAGTATTGACAGCTTTATTTCACAAGCCTGTTTTTCAAATTCTGTGGAGAGTCTTGGAATCATAATATCTCTGATCCTTCAGGATGAGAAAACAAGTAAATGCAAGCATAGTCCTTCTTAGGGAGAGGCTAGATGTTTTTTCCAAGTGTCCAATCATTCTCTCAAATTCATTGTGGGGGATTAGTAGCTGTGTGGGAGAAATATGGATGTGACCTTGTGTTTATGTGGGAACAGGGTTCTCCATGAAACCCAGTATGCCACTGCTGGGCTAGGCAGTATTGTAGTCTTGGAGTTTGCCTTAATGTCTCTTTGAAACTCTACCGTACTGTCAGGAGACTCTATGCTGTGTGCGGCATCTTAGGGCTCCACATTCTTCATCAACTAAGTTTTGTTTCAGAAATAGCTGGAGCTGCAATTGGGTGTAACTGACTGTTGGGCTATGGGTCCTGAGTGACAAAATATAGAGGGTGCAGCCTGTCAGGTAAGGTAGGAGGTGGCCACTGGGTCTTAGAACTTGAGCTAACAGAACTGAGACCCCACCCAGACAAAACAGGGCTAATTACTTCTTACATCTCATGGGCTGCTAGGTGTTTTTATTCATTCTAATAGATAAATATTCCTGTGCCGCTGGGTTTTGATGCTTAAAGCTAATGAGAAGGAAGAAACATGACCTATTTTCTTTTTTAGTGCAAAAAAATTTGCTTTTATATCTCATTTGCAATAAGTACAGAAAATACAGCTGGGGATGCTTTATTCATTGTTACAAAACAATGTGACTGATAAATACATAGAACTAGTTTACAACACTTTTCAGTGCTCTGCTGACTCACCATGTTGCAAAAATAGACAATTGTGTGTTTTCATCTTAAAAGTTTAGGTGGTAAACATGTTACATAATAGGAAATGAGTGTGAATGTCTTGTTAGGGGGATTTTTTATTTTTAAACTTTTATTTTTCTTTGCAGAATTTAGAATAGAATAGAATATTTCAGTTGGAAGGAACCTACAACGATCGTGTAGTCCACCTGCCTGACCACTTCAAGGCTGACCAAAAGTTGAATCATGTTATTAAGGGCATTGTCTGAATGCCTCTTGGACACTGACAGGCTTGGGACATCGACCGCCTCTCTAGGAAGTCTGTTCCAGTGTTTGACCAGCTTCTTGGTAAAGAAATGCTTCCTAATGTCAAATCTGAACCTCTCCTGATGCAGCTTTGAACCATTCCCACATGTTCTGTCACTGGGTACGAGGGAGAAGAGCTCAGCACCTCCCTCTCCATTTCCCCTCCTCAGGAAGCTGTAGAGAGCAATGAGGTTGCCCCTCAGCCTCCTTTTCTCCAAACTAGACAAGCCCAAAGTCTTTAGCTGATCCTCAATGGACGTTCCTTCCAGCCCTTTCACCAGCTTTGTTGCCCTCCTCTGGATGCATTTTAAGTACCTTCACATCCTTCTTAAATTGTGGGGCCCAGAACTGCACACAGTATTCAAGGTGAGGCCACACCAATGCTAAATACAGAGGGATAATCACCTCTCTTGACCTGCTGGTTATACTGTGTTTGATGCACTCCAGGATGCGGTTTGCTCTCATGGCTGCCAGGGCACACTGCTGACTCATAAGAATATTATAGCACGCTTATAAAACTTGCTTGTAAAACTGCTTCCGTGCTATTTCAGTGAACTTTGAACAATTACCAAATATTTAACACATATTAAGAAAATAAAGAAACAAAACATAGTTATTTTGTTTTTGTTCCCTCCACAAAATCGTAATTCCACCAAGGAAACTTGATTCACATTAACAAAATGATAGCTCTTAAACCTCTGAAGGTTTTCAGCTGTAGCAGTGTTGGACTTCTGTGTGCAAGACACCAAACTATTCCCTGCTCTCCTAGCTCTGCAGGAGGAACTGTGAGATTCAAAGGTCAATTTTCTGTTCATCACCGCAGGACTAAGGACTGAGTTTCCAGTAGTTCAGAACTTTGTATTTCTCAATTACCTTGCTGAACGGGGACTTTACTGGGAACCAAAGGATATTCTTCAGAATCAAGTAACTTACAGAAATCAAAAGAAATAAACATATGAATAAACGTGATATAGGATGGAGATCAGAGAACAGCTTGCATTTAATTACAAGGTACTAAAGAGTAGCTGAATTAATAAGGGTTGCAGTTGTCATACTTGTATTTATGTGTGGTATACATTTTGAAAAGGAAGATAGATGCTGTTTGTTGAAAGGGTTTCTTTCATGATGCAAAATACTTGCTATAAATATGCCACTTTGACAAAAGAGAATAGTACGAGGAGGAGTTAAATATAGAATGCTAAACAGGAGATTTAAATTATCGTCTGCCAACTTTGAGAGGTTTCTGCTGGAAAAATGCATGAAAATAACACTTTCTTTTTAACCACTTTCTTGAATTACTGAAACATATGGCAAATTACAAACAAAACCATCTATCTATTGAAAGAAGTTAGCTGCCAGCTAGGGTTTGAATTGTTAGTCTTTTGAAATGAATTATTCTAGTCCTGCAGGATGGTTCCATCAGGAGTTTTTGGTAGCTGAAAATATGCTTTATGAATCCCTGAAATCTTCCAAGCTGCTCAAAGCTTCTCTTGTCTTTTGTGCTAGCCACTAGGATCCCCAACCTTGTTTAAAAAATGTCCTGGCACATAATTCTAAGAATTTTGAAACTTCTTGGCTTGCTATTGGCTGAGACATTTTAAAAAATGGACCAAGTTACCAGAATGCTCTGGTAATCTGCCCTCTGTTTTAGCTAGAGTCCCAACCGAAGAAGAAACAGTATGCCCTCCCAGTGTCCTCACAAGAAAATATCTATGACTGGGAAAGATCCTGTATCTGTAGATATTTAATTTCCAGCATGCATTTTGTCAAATAGAAGTGTAGAAGTTTTCAGGATAGTGTAATTCCACAGAATGGAGCTCTTGCTGTGGGTTACGATCCAAACTGGCAGTAGGTTTTGCAAGCTTCCCCACTAGAACAACCAACAGTGCATCCTGACCTTCAATCTGGCAGTCTGCTGCTTGCCAGGCTAGGCTGGGAATCCTCTCGCTGCATTTCTCAGTCTGTATGGAGTCCTTTGGATGCTAGACCATCAATGTCTCTCTGATTTGTAACTGCCTGTCTATACACTTAGTGGGACTTCCAAGTTCTGGCTCAGTTCCTGTTGCAGTCTTCAAGTTTCACTTTGTTATAGCCATTTTTTATTTCCACAAGGAATGCTGGGTTTTCTGGTTTCACATTGATGCAATGGAGTACAAATTCACATCATTAATTGGAAGATAGATCCAGCTTCAATGCTATTATTCTTCTGATGGGAAGTAATAAACTGAGATTTGGGTCTCATAGCATCTGTTTTCCTCCAGTCCATCAGAGACTCACATGTAAGTGGATTTTCAACACTGTAGGAACACATTGTTCCTACTGCAAGAAGAAAATGATGATAGAATCACTTACTTCATTTGTGTACATCATTGACAAGTCTTGTTTCCTGCAATACGGAAGACATCAAAAGAAGTAGACTTGGGAGTGACTTTAGAGGCTTTCTCAGTTGCACACAGCTCAAAGGCTCTGCACAGCACGGCCTATAGCTGATATTTCTGTAGAACCTTATCTTTTTCCTTTCTTGATCTTTCCCCTTTTTCTGTTTGTTCCATATTTGTCTCTCCTTTTCCCTTTATGCTTACTGAAATAATACCAAGTAAACTCCTGAGCAAACTCCCACCATCTCTTGTTTTGTGCAGATAGATGTATTTGTACTTGCTAAAGACTCCTTCCTGTTTCTGAGTGTTGCCTTGTTACTTGCACAGAGAACAATGGTTTCTTACAAACTAACTTAAATGAGAAACTTTTTTCTTCAGCTTGTAATAGGTATACATACACCGAAATAGATTTAAATGCATTTTATCATAGTGCAACATCAGCCAAGGAAAATACGAGGTTAGTGGGCATTGGGCATGGAGCAGTTTACTGTCTACTATAGCTTTATAGAAAAAGGAAATAATGTGTTTTTCTTTGCTGACTGCTTGTGATTAGGTGTCTTTTAAAAAATCAAATCTGGCTCAAATTTTAATTGCATTTCTTAAATACTCAACTCTTTCAAAGATACCATACATATATCGCACAGAGGTAAAGATGTGCAGATTGCCTGGCTAAGCAGTGTCTCAGCAGCTCACAGGGACCTGCATTTATTTTACATAAAGCTGAACAGATTGCCCTCCCAGTTCAAGAGAGTATTTCATACGGTGTGTCCTTAATTATGTCTCTGTATGCAAGCGGAAGATTCCTTCTAGCAGGAGACCAGGACAGTGTAGGCTGCATATGTCCCCTGTTCGGGGACTGTTCTATTACTTTTCAGATTGTAAAGTTCTGTGGTCAGTTTTTAGGATACTGAAACATTTTCTTGAGGATGAAGCATTGAAGGTGTTTTCAGCTATTTGGATGTCTGTTTTGGGGAGACTATTTTTCTTCTATCGCATGTAATGCAATATTTGCTATGGCAGGTAGCCACTTACTTTACTTTTGGGAATAGTTATTCAATGCTCATTTTTTTAATTTTTATTTTTAAAATTTCTTCTTTATTACCCTCCATCTCACAACAGCTTCTCATCTCCTTTTTCCCTATGTATATAGCTGAGTTGTGTTTTCCTGTGCCAAGAACAATGAATTAATCATATGAACCTTTGTAAAGGTCTGTCACAGCATTACCATCTCTCTGCGGTAAAAATTGCCAGGGGTCAGTCGTGCTCTCCTTTCCTAAGCCAGGCAAAGAAAGAGAAATTTGGCAGAAAGTCTGTGTTGCTAAAGGTTGCAAATGTAACAGGACCATGAGGATTTGCGTGTCAGCCTTGTGAATCTGTGAGATCGTTTTTCTTTGCTTATGTATTAAAGCAGAAACACAGTGGAAACAGAAGAAAAGATGCAGATGTTGCTTAGTGTGTTTGTAAGAGACATTGCCTGCTCCTTGCTTTTCTAAGGAAGGTATGTGTAGGTTTGTAGGTAACACTGTTTAGAGTTCTCTTCATTTGATGTGGTTAGGTCTTCCATCTCTTTGTTAGAGCGCAGTATCTCCTTATTATCTGGGAGTATGTATTAAGCCTCATCTGTATGAGAAGTGAAGATTAGTAATCCTCTGCAGTAACTGTATTACATCTGCATTTTACACTGCAATGATCCCTTTGGTTATGCTTGCACGCCTTGTAAAGGCACCGGCTCCCATTTGATGGATTCAGCGGTGGGAGTGAGCTGGAGCTTGTGTTTATGTAACACAGATGCTGTTTATGCAGTTCATATTTCAAATACCTGTAGCTGGTCATGCTTCAGCTTCTGCTGAGCCATTTTCTTAGGGTGCGGTTTTGCTACTGATATAAACCCATGAGGCTGTGGTGCTGACGTTATTGATAGTCTTTCCCTTGTTCCCCTGGTTCCTGCATTATGCTTATGCAAGGAAAGCTGCAGGAGCTGCTTGGCAGGAGGGAGGAACATTGTGTCATCTCAGTGACAGCCAGCAGTGAAATCTGCTTAGCTGTATCATCAAACTGCACCCTAAAGGTGCCCCTGCCAAATACAATACATTCAGTTTTCAGCTGAGTTAGTGAGTGGATAACATGGCTGCTGCCGTTCTGGACGATGGGCAGGCATCAGGAAAGAGTAACCAGGTTGAAAGAGAAGGAAGGGAACCAGCAGGACCATCTTTGTCTTTAGCGGCACAGGTCTAGATAGACATATGCCAGTCTGTGGAACAAGTCTTTGAGGTGGACTTAGACATGCATTTCTGTTTTGGTTTTTTAAATGTCAGACTTCTGAAATGTGTTTGTAATCTAACAAGCTAGCTTAGAAGCTATTCATCATAAGGCCTTGTTCTCAGCATGTGTGGTCTGAATATTTTTTGGGGTGGGATTTTGTGTTAGAAAGCAGGCTATTTGTTCTTGGGATCTGTCTGCAATGAATAGACAGTTCAGGTTAGGCTTTCAGTGCCTTCAGTTCCAGGATGAAGAGGCTGTAGGACAGCCAGTGCTACACACCTCACTCAGCAACCAATGCACTGAATGGTACCTGCTGTCATTCCCTCCACTTGCAGGCAGGAGGAATGAAGCCCAGGGAATGGCTTACCTCCCAATATTGCGGGTAGGGTCCAGAGCAGAAGACCAACCTCCCGTGTCCACTTTGTGGGCACCAGACACTCAGCAGCATGCCTGCTGACACCCTGAAGAGATTTGGAACTGAGAACACGTCTGCTGTGTCCCATTTATATTAACTGGGCTAATGAAATAAGGCACAGAAGCTCTCTTTTAATCATGGCTATTTCACAGTTCCTGTTAACACTGCGACTTGAGTCATCTGCCTATAGTATAGTAGAAGCAATATTCATTTATCCTATCTGGGTTAGATAAATCCTGGACTAGTGAGATTTTTACAGTGTATTGAATATCTTGGTTAAAGTAGTATAGAATAATGAAATACTGCTGCCATTTAGTAATGGAGAGACCATAAGATAAGCTCATCTGGTTCAGCAGCTGTCAGTAGGCAAGCCTTTCTAGTACAGAAGATCTTCTGAAAACAGGTTCAGGAAGCATAGAGGGGGAAAAAAAAGAAGGAAATTGTGATCTGTTGGAAATGATGAGAAGCTTTGAGGGAATTTTGAACAGAGGATGTGATCTGAGTTTGCTAAACTTCTGGTCCAGTCTGGACATGATTTATGATGGTAACATCCTTATTCTGCTGTTACATGAGTGATAGGATTTATCTTTATACTGAAGATCACTGTTCAGTTTAGCTGGGAGATCTGTTCCCCCCGCCCCGTATTAGTTGTGTGGGAAACAGAAATCTTGTAACAGAAGGGTTTTCAGTCTAACCAAAGATATAAAAAGTAAAGTAGCTGACAGCCAGAAGTGAGGCAAATACTGAACAGAAGCAAGCGAATATTTTAAGTGAAGGCAGTTAATTAACTATGGGAACAATTTACAAAGACTATCAGATTCTCTGTTATTATCAGTTCAGGAATGGAGCTTAGGGAGAAAAAAATCCAAAGAAACTCTTTGCTCCTAAGAGGTATTAATTCAGGGATGCTGAAGGTCAGAACAGATAATCCCAGTGGTCCCACCTGGCCTGGCCTGGCCTGAGAATGTCTTTGAAGTATTTCTTCAAAGCAGTCTGAAAGCGTATCCTTCTGTTACCTGTAGCAAATCAGCATAAAGAAATGAAAACTAGGGGAGAAAGATGGGATACTTCAGCTGAGATAGACTTCTTTTGTACATCAGGCTACTGAACAAGTGTTTAGTTCATTTTAACAGTTCTGTATGTCAAAATGGACATCCTATTTTTCTGCTTTTTAATCCTAATAAGGAGACCAGCCTCAAATGCTGGGATAAAATGGAGATGTCTCTGGGACATTTTCCTGTCTTACTTTTGTGAATAAAAATGTAGACTAACAGTAAAACCAAACTCAGAGAAATTATGTTCAGAAAACAATCAGCCTGCTAAAAATATGAGAGACGAACATCGTAATATCATTAGCTCTATCAGAGTTTTCTTCACCATGTTAAAGATAGATTAGGATCATGTTATGCAAAAAGACACAGATTTTGTTTCAAAGTCAGTGTAACTGCTTAATAAAAAGAGATGATATTGCCTGTTCCTAGTTGTATTTATGGCTAATACTCTTCCATGACTACAAGGAAGTTTTAAAAAAATCAACATCAAGCTGCCAGTTTGAGGTGAGATAAATAGGATGCGTATGGAAGCTGCAGTCTCTTTATAGAATACAAAATTAAATGGGGAATGTGTTTTCCTCTGAAACTTCACAATGGATATATATTTTGATGGTGTATCTCGCAATGTCTTCTGGTATGCTGAAATGTATTAAAACCAAAATATTTCGATGCTAAAGCAGTCTACTCTGTAAGAATACAGATGCTTTCCCAAAGTGATGTATGAATAGCCGTGAATGAAGTTTTTTCTGAACATGGTACCTCTGATTGTATGAATATTCTTTTCAGATTCCTTTTGGTTGCATCACACTCTGGAAACCTCAGAAGCAGCAAGGTACAAGGCTAAGTTTCACAAAGAGGACTGAAGTATCTACTCCCATAGTTTGTCAAATGAGGATGTGTTTTTCTCCACTGGGCTCTTGACAGGAGCTCAGATCCTCTGGATAGGCTAGCGAGGAAGGGAGAACTGACACTGCTCTTTGTGTTGTGTTGTCTTTGCTCAGTGTTTCATGTGGGCTAATGCTGGAAGTTTTTAGAGCTCAGAGTAACCACAGATGAGAGCTGCAGGCAGGATTGAGAGGCTGACGCACTCCTGCGGCACAGATCCAGTTGTAGAGGAAGACAAAGGTCCTGTGGTTTTCTTGGAGAATAATCAGCTGGCTTCTATTGTGGCAGATGCTCTGAGCATCCATCTTAAACAACAAGGCAGACTTTAATAGGATTTTTAATGTAACTAATGCTCTTGTTTCAGTTTACAAACTTCAATCAAATCACTTGGGGGAGAAGAAGATGCTACTTTTTTGGCTAGAAATTTTCAGGGCATTTTGTCTAAATCTATGCAGCTGGCACATCCACAGCTGTTAACTCATGCACATGTTGTGTGGAGAATTGCAAGGCTTCTGGCTAAAAAAAAACCCACTCCACAATTTATTTCACTTCAACATCTTGATTAGTTATATAAAAATAAAAAGGAGATATTAGAAAACTTGGGTTTGTGGGAGAATTCGCATGGTGTGAACAGTGAAATATTAGGGATCTGATTAAATCTGTGTTTCAGTTAAACTTGTGCCCAGTGTACAGCCTACTGGAAAACAGTAGGTGAAAATGGGTACCTGTAGATACAAGTGCACTGGTACATGGCCTGAGCCTGAGCAATGGAGCTCTCTGGTACTGTGAAACTGTTAGAAGAACGGTTGCTGACATGGACAGCTTTGGCCAAGGCTTACTTACAGTCTCACAAGCAGTTCCTGGCCAGGATTTAGTTGTTACAGCATGTTGAGGATCATTCCTAATGTACAGTTTCCATGCAGCTGCTCTGAGAGGAGAGTGCAGGTTTAAGAGACTTGGCCAGATGATGCTATTTGGCCTCAGGGCCAGAGGGCTGGCCCAGGCACTACTTAGTTTGCTAGTTGTTCAGACCAGTGCAGGAGGGAATTCATGTTGGTTTTAGCAGTACTCCACTATAAGGAAATGACCTCTGTCACACATCATTGTAGGTGTCTCGTTTCTGTTTGAACAAACACTTAATATTCGTGTTAAGAAAATCTCAATCTGTCTCTTTTGGGCCTCTCTTGCAGCTTTTTTTGGCGAAAGAGGAAAATATTTTTGTCTTCCACTTCTACATTAGCAACAGAATTTGTCTTTGCAATTTTTAGGGAGACAGTGAAAGGCATGTTGTCTTTGGACCCAGCAATGATGATGATGCAGTAATTTTGCTGTTGTTGATAATGCATTATTTGCACACAATTTTAAGAGCTGCCTTCTGTATGAAAAAGTGATCCTTTCACATATACCTAAAAAACCCCACCAGCGTATGTAAGAAAAGCAAAAACACAGCGAGACACAAACGTACTATGCAGCCCACTTCTTACAAAAGAGAGTAATCATTTAAGAGCTTTGTCTTTGCAGTATCTAGGGATGGTTACCCTCTTATTTCAAGGAAACAATGATTCCATCAGCATTACCTCCAAAAGTTATGTATTTTTGTGGTGCATTTAGGTAGACAGAATGGGTTATGTGACAAGAACAACTAGCACATGCACTTTAAAAATTCTCTGATTTCCAAATAGTATCTAGGTCATATGATACCCACAGGCATGATTCATCCACCTGGGCTTTATGCCAGTCAGCAACTGCATGGATCTGACACTCCAGGAATACTGTAAAATTATTAAAGCTGTATTTTTTTTCTTCAAATAACGCTGTTGATGATAATTGTAAAAAATACAGCATATAATTTATAGTTCCTTTCTAGAAGAATTAATTTCATTAAGTAGATGGAAAAAGTACAGTATGGACTGAAGAGAATGCAGAGCAGACCTAGCTGAATGAGCCCACGTAGCTTTCCTTGGCCCTACGGACTTTCATTTCAAAGGTTGCTATCTTGATATAAAGTTCTATTTGACGCAGAAGTAGTCTTCACCTGAGTGTATCTGCTTGAAGCTCAGCTAGCTGTTAAGGGTTGATCTTATTTAGCTACAGTGAGCTAAAAACTGCCAGTGTTCTGCCTCTGTTAGGCTTTTATATAAAGATGATAATCTCCTTGAGGGGCAGAAACCCCATACATTTATTACAAACCTCATGCATGTTTTTTGCAGTTAGGTTAATTTTCAAGAGATGAGATCATGCTTATTTTTAGACATGTGTGTTATGCAGACAGACGCTCTTAATTAAAGATTCAACAAGCCTTGTTCAGGGAACCATCAAGCTTCATTTTTAAAAGATGTGTAGGTGTCTAGAAAAACAAAAATGTGTGTAGCTGGAGTGGTTTTTTTCTAGCAATACCAACATGTTTATCTCAATGAACACTTACCAGAGTAGATTCTTCTGGGGCTTGCTGGGTTGCTTACATTGCATTTCTAGGTGCCTGTATACTTTAAAAATGTAGGCCTTGATGACTTTGAAAAGAAGCTACCTCTCTTAATTCCTACTTCTGACGAGTTCCATACAGATCATTTTTTTATAAGTATCTTTAGAGAGTAAAGGCTGAAATTCCCACAGTTTAACTAAAGAGACAGCCTTCTAGAAATGAGGTGAGGAAGTATAACCTTTGCCAACTTGTAAAGAAACAACAGTGTTTAACTTTTATGGACTTCAAACTGAAAAAAAAAATTTCTCCTTTATCTTCCCGAGTTTGTGACTTCCCATCCTATGAAAAGTGGGATGAGAGGGGAGGAATGTTCTCAGGTTTATAAGCATGTCTGAGTTATGGTGGACTCACTCTGAGTATTTTTTTTTTTTTTTTAATTTCTTTCATCTAGATAAAGAAGAGGCAACAAGATGTGGTGAGGTTTCTGGAAGCCAATCGCATAGAGTTTGAAGAAGTGGATATCACAATGTCAGAGGAGAAAAGACAATGGATGTATAAAAATATTCCTGAGGATAGGCAGCCAGCGCAAGGCAATCCACTGCCACCACAGATATTCAGTGATGATCGGTACTGTGGAGTAAGTAGCTGTTATGGTTGTCAACAGACGATATACTAGTATACCCTGTTGGCTGTTTAAAAAGCTAGGACTTGCTGTTGAGCTTTGTCTAGTAGTATCTGAATTATTCGTGACAGGTTGGGGCAATAGGAGCAGGTGATGATCATACAGTGAAAATTCAGATCATTCATCTGTAAATCCTAAAGTTGTCTTCAGCTGGTGGATTCCTTCCATGAATGTGAGAATTTGTAATGTCACATGCTTCATGTACAACCTGTTGATGGTCAAGTCCCTTGTGAAACCCCACTATAAGCTGGGGATTTATGGTTTTATTGCTACTCGGGTCTAGTTCAAGCATAAAAATTCAGAAGGAAATCTTTGGCACAGTAAATGAGAACATTGGCTAGTCTGAGTTATATTGTCATTATAATTAAGCTCCTTCTCTGCTGCTGTCATACTGTAAATTTCATTTATGCTCAGACAGCCTTTATGCAGTCAGTCTCTAGGATAAATAAAAACTGTTTGATGTTTAAATTGTAGAACGGTTTTATTTTTCGCTAAAGCAAAGCAGCTTGAGACTTGTCTCCCTCTGCTGAAAGACTGCTAAGCATGAGAACCTGTGAATCTGACAACAGATTGATGGGTGGACTGGTTTCTCTGATGATGTTGTTGTCCCAAAGTGGGGTCGTTTACCTGGTGTGCAAGATGCCAATGTACACAATGTAAGCTGCGGTAACTTCTCCATCCACTAGTGCAAGCTGAAACGGTAGCCTTTGATATGTTAAGAATGGCACCGTGTGAATGCTTTACTCTCCTGCTTCGCCAGCATGGTATGTGGCAGCTCTGAGTCTTGGGCGCTGTTGTAGTCTGGGATAATCTTCCCAGAACTTTTAGTCATCTTTGAACAAAATGCTGTAAAAAGACCACAGCTGGGCCCTCTTTTCCGTGCTGCATCTTTTCATACCTCAACCATGTGACTTGTGCATCCTTTAGGAGGCAGGTTAGAGATACCTGTTAGACTAGCTGATGGGAGAAAGGGAGGTTTGATGTTCCACCCTGGCTGCATCAGGAAGTGATTGGGTAAGGTTTGTCTGAATTCAGTAGGAGAATGAAATGGGGAAGACGTCTCTGTGGTTGTAATAGCTGGACCAGAGTAAATGTGGATATTGTGTGGATTTCTGACTACAGTGGGGTGGAGATACATCCAAGCTGTATCCAAGTAAGTTCTAACTTAGTCCCTGCCAGAGTCAACAGTGCTGCATCTAAGCTGCTTCTGGCTGAGGGATCGTTCAGATCTGCTGAGAACCTGTCGACTGCAATGCAATTGTTAGCTTAATGTAGCAAGTGTATAAGAAGTGATTCAGGATCCTCTGCAACAAACAGATTGGGTATGATGCAGCAGCTAACTGGCTTCTTGAAGCGGGGTATTTAACATCCCTCCCATATGTTTTATATTGGCATTACTTGTTCACCTCAGCAGTATAACTCATATCTGCCTACTTCTGGATAAGAAATATCAGTTAAAGAAATGTATCTGGGACATGGAAGGGATTTTGACCCTCACTTACAAATAATAACATTTACATTGTTCTGTGTGATTTTTAGTTTGCCTGGGAAATACAATGTTTTAAGCTGTTCTTTCTTACCCTTTCAGCTTGTCTTTATAGCATGTTTTAACCTGGTCTCGGAAATTGCTGTTTGTAATTAGCAAAGAAGATGTCATGCAACATGTGAGATGATCTTGTTAATCTGTCTGCTCAGCTGATAGCTGTTTTGGTTGAGCAGACTTAATCCTATTACTAGACCTCACTGTCTGCATGAACATCTTTAAAGAGACAACATGCTTTTGAAAGAAACTGTATTTTCTAAGATGAAGGAGGAAGTATGTGCAGGCTCTCCAACATTCATCAGTTAGCCTACTGTATTAGGTAATGAAATGCTTAGGTAATAGAGTGGAGGCAAAACATTAGGCAGGAGGCAAAGGAGACCAGTGCTGGAAAGCGTGTTAAAATATCACAATTAGATGAAGTCAGCAGACATTGCTCAGCTTGTCTCTCTTTGTCATTTCCACAGTGAGTGTTTTCGTATGTTTGTCTTGACATAAATAATAAAAAAGTAAATCACTATTAAATAACTTAAACTGAAAAAATACCCACTGAGTTTTCTGTCAGTTGGGTTTGTGAAAATTGTGGCTTACCATTCCTGATTTGTGTCCAGGTAATTTCTAATCCAATTTGCTCTATTAACGAGCCCTGTCTGTTTTTCTGCCTGCCGGTTCTACAGTCTCACCAGAAAGCTGCCTACATACTCATTCTGGCTTATACATTGTTACTGACAAGGCAGACTTACTTACAATACAAACTGGTTAGATCCATCGCTGTTCCTCTAAATGTATGAGGGCTAGACAAGGCAAAGCGAAGTAGGTACACTTTTTATTTTGTTCATGTTATTTCAACAGAGGTTCCCAAGGATATGGTGTACAAGCCATGACTCCATGTCACATTCATAGCCATCCTGTTTTTATTGTGTTAGTAAAATCATTAATATTTCTTTTTCTCTCCCTGTTTTTACTTTAGTAGAAAACCTCAGCAATGCACACAAGGGTAGCATCTCAGAATAGATTTTTCTGGCTAGGACATTGCCATTTGAAATAATCACTTTTTGGAATGTAACTGCAGTATAGAGGAAGTTTGTCTTCAGTGTTTTTAGCAAGTGTCCAAAATGGGTTGGTGTCAGCCCCTTGAACATGTGGTAGCTGGTGTAAGGGGGGAGAAGGGTACAAAAAGATGACTAATGCTTACTGGTTCACAAAACAAAGTACCACAGGAGGAGGGATCCTTCTGGTACTAACAGACAAACTCCATGTCTTGAAGTGTAAGCAAAACCTTGAAATTTTTCTGAGTCAATGTCATTGCGAATATGATCATTATCTTGTGCTTTTCTCAGTCTTCTGAGATGCATTCTCCAATTTTTCAGTAACAAGTTCTGCTAATGGGTTCTGAAATAAAGTACTCAACAATAACCATTTTTATTTCTTGTGAACAAGATAAGAGCTGTGAGGACACAAGAACACAAATCATTTTACTGATAATCCAGTGCTATGTCATAGCACTGACACTATGATAATTTATGTATTTTTATGACTTTACAATTTGTTGTTTCATCTTAGTGACATTGGTAGAACATTGTAAGTGTGTGAGAAGAAAGTCTACATTTCAGAGAAATCAGACACGTGAGCCTGCTCTTCTAATTTACAGTAGTGTAAATCTGAAGTGACTGCAGTTACCTTGCTCTAGTTAGTGCTGTGTAAGAGTGAGGAAATGTTCCAAGAGGGAACTCCTGCACTTTGCATAAAGAAAAGTAAAGTGGAGATACTTTGGAAAAGATTTAAAAAAAAAAAGAATTAGAGCCTTAATAGGAGCTGGTGGCTTGGGTTGGGTTGTTGGGCATTGAAACCAGTTGCGTCTTGGCTGATTCCTTACAAGGCTCATCCTCCATTCGTTTGAGTGGCTCCTGCTGTAGTACTTTGACATACAGCTATGGCATGCAACTCAAATCATGGATTGTTTTCCCCCAAGGTTAAATCTCCTTCTGGTACACACCGGGTTTCCCCATCCTCCTGGATTACCCACCAAGTGCACCCTGGCCCTTGAGCAAAAGGAACCCCACAAACGGGTTTGTCTTTTCCTGAGGGAGGAGCAGCCCACACTGGCTTTCCCAGCCACTGTTCTCCACAGCAGAGAAGCTTTACCCACTTGACTTGTTTGATTATGGCACATATTTTGTATTCATGTTCAATGGCTTCAGTGGTCAGGTCCACCCCTTGACCACGAGCCCAACTATATATTGCATCTTTTTCTAGGTGTCCTGATGTGTCGTGGGCCCACTGAGCTATGAATAGGTCGCCCTTATGTTCCCAGTCCGGGTCCACCTTAGCCATTTCAATTCTGGCAGCCTGGTCTACCTGCTCCTTGTTTCCATGTTCTTCAGTGGCACGGCTCTTGGGCATGTGAGTATCTACATAACGTACTTTTACAATGAGGCTTCCTACCTGGGCAGCAATGTCGTGCTGCCAGTTAGTCAGCTTCTGTTGCTTTAACCATTCACATAGAGCATTTGCCGCCATCCGTGAGTCAGTGTAAGAGACAGATTACTGGTCACTTCTCTCTTTCGGCAATGTCTAGGGCCAGCTGGATGGCTTTCACTTCTGCAAACTGACTCGATTCACCTTTGCCTGTGGCAGTTTCTGTGACTTGTCTTGTGGGACTGCATACAGCAGCTTTCCACTTCCGATATTTTCCCACAACATGACAGGACCCATCAGTAAATAGAGCATATTGTTTTTCATTTTCTGGTAATTTATTATACAGTGGGGCCTCTTTGGCATGAGTCACCTCCTTGGGTGATGCTTGGACATGTCTGCCTTCTGGACAGTCCATGATCTCTTCTTCCTGCTCTCCCTCAGGAGGAGCTTCTATCTCCTTTACTAACTGGGTTGACCTGTGCTTCTGTTGTCTCTTCTCGACTACAGCAACAACTGTTCCAGTTGAGGGTTGGATTTCTGCTTTATCCACGGTGTCTGTTTGTGTGTCCTCAGATCCAGAGACCTTATTCCTTTGAGCACAGGCACAGGCCTACCCCAAGCCCCAATGCAGTGCTGCAAGTTGTGTCTTTATGGTATATGCAAGGCATCCTTCCTTCAAGTGGTCTGCCAATTCAACAGGATTCCATGTTTGTTCAAGAGTGAAATCCCAGACCATCGGAGGTGAAAACTACTCTATGCACCTGCCCAAATTCTTCCCTGCACCTTGCCACCTGGAAATTGGTTGCCTCAGAGCACATTCCTGTGTGGCATTCCCAACTGGTTGGTTAACCTTATAGAAAGCCAAAATCAGCATCACTGCACACACCTATACAACCTTCTGGTGATGTTGGGATGTTCAAGAAACTGAAGGGACATTGCAACAAGGGTGGGAACCTCTGTCCTGGAGGAGAAGAGGAAGATGCTATTCTTCATTTCCTCCACAAAGTGGCTGCTGGAGGAGAAGAGCAGAAAGGTATAATTGCTAATTGTCTTGATGAGATAGTTCCCACAGTACTGGGATGTCAGCAGTGCAGGGGCCAAATACCAGATTACGCTTAAGGCCAATATTTTTATCATGACTCTCCCAGGCAAAGCAAAAGAAAGTGATAAACAGCAGGGCAACCAGCAAAAGCTGGAAACAGCCATTAACAAGCTCTAGAGTTTGATGTACATGAAGAAAGAGAGCAAGCAACAAAGCATCTGAAAGAAAAAACAAATCAGCATGAAGAACAAGTGAGTCAACATTGTGACCAGCAACATGAAGTAACAGCCTGCCAAGTAACACCTAAACAGGTATAACAGCTGTAAATTCAGTCTGGCACAGTCTGTTTGTCTCATCAAATCTGTCATTATCTTGAACCTTTTTGAGTCTCTATTCAGGAGCCAAAAAGGACAGTTGTGGGTTGATCCCAGACAACAACCACACAACTGCTTGCTCCCCCTCACACCCCTAGCAGGGTGGTGGGGAAAATAGGAAGAGCAAAAGCAAGAGAACTCATGAGTTGAGATAAAGACAGTTTAATAAGTGAAGGAAAAGTTAAAAAACCCAAGTGGTGCAAATGCAATCACTGACCATCTCCCAAAAGCAAACTGCTGCCCAGCCAGTCTCCGAGCAATGGCTACCTTGGAAGACAAACAATCCCCAGTTTTTTATGAGCATGACATTATACAGTATGGAACATCCCTTTGTCCAGTGGGGGTCAGCTGTCCCAGCTATGTCTCCTCCCAGCCCCTTGCCCACTCCCAATCTACTCCCTGGGAGTGGCAGGGGGAGCAGAGTGAGAAACAGAGAAGGCCTTGATGCTGTGCAAGCACTGCTTGGCAATTGCCAAAACATTGGTGTGTTATCAAGGCTGTTTTAGTCACAGATCTAGTAACACAACACCATAGGGGTTGCTGTGAAGAAAGTTAACTCCATCCCAGCCAGACCCAGTAAAAACATGAAGATTGTAGTTGATTTTCTAAGTTTTCACTAACTAAATCCTTTGCTTTCAAGATTACAGAAAAATTTCTAAATGCTCACCTCCCATTTTACACAGCCAGATCAGTGATTTTGCATGTGAATTGTTCAGGTTTTTCTAAAGTACTGCTGGTAGGACCCAACGTAGTGCTAACTGTTAGGTGTCCTGCAGGTTAAAAACACTAAAAGAATTAACAAATAATTACTTATCATTACTTACTTATTACTTACTGTTACCTTTTTTACACAGACCGTGGGAAGTCTGGACAGATGGAGAGATCACTGCAGATTGGTGCATTAGGGCCAGATTCACGAAGGGACTGTAGCATGCTGCCAAGCACTGAAATGCCTAAATTTTGGGCATGTGGCTTCCAGAGTGGAATTTGCAGCCCCCAGCTAGGGCTCCAGCTTCTTCGTGTGGTAGGTGAGGAGCCATAGGTACATGTATCTAAACAGGATCTGCAGTAGCCAAAACACTGGACGTGGAGAGCTCTTAAAGCAGAAAGAAGGAAGTGCTGTAAAAGTGATGTCTGAAATTAGGCCTGTACCTCACACCTCCCTCTTCTACGTTCTCTGAAATCTCCACAATTGAATATACAACCTTTCTTAGACTAGAAGTGACTCCGCAATCTTTCAGAAGACTGGAAATCTCCACTTCCTGGTGAAACTGCACTCTAATTTTAACCTTACAAAGCTTTAAATTAGCACTTTGAAACACTGACAGTTTTATATACAGAAATCTGCCACTGATGTGAGATCGCCTGAAATTTAGGCCAACCAAAATTAAAAGGAAATCTGTTTCCAGGTGGGAGTTTGAGCTGATGGGAAAATATTTACGTAGCAGGCTGACTTCTTTTTTTTTGACCTTTTTTTTTTTTTTTTCTTGGAAGCTGCTCATATGGTTTAGAGTGTTAGAGTAAGTCCTGATAGAGTGCCCAGTAGGCAGCAGTAGAAACAGAGATATGTGATATTTATTGTCCTTCCCTGAAATGTAATATATGGGTATCAACTCCATCAAAACAGTGAAGGCCTATAGACAAGAAAGAAATAAAATAGCCTGCTGAAAGAGGTGCAGTGTTCTTGAGAAACTATTCAGCACACAGGCAATTACTGTGGCACTGATTTCTTTGCACTGTTAAGTATCAGTCTTTTCTGGTTTTTTTTAAAGATCCTGGAAAGATTCATAGACATTTCTTTTTCTTCCTTTTTAATATGTGTAAAATGACAAATCAGTAACTACACGCTGATAAGAGAAAGAAGAGGAAAGAGAGGATTTGAGAAAACTGGCTAAAAGCCACCTTAGAGTTTCTGCCCTGGCCTGTCGCTGGGGAGTTTGTCATTATTCTTGTGCCTACAGATACAGAGAGCTTGAACTCTTTCTCTCTAGATCCTCAAGCAATGTGGCAGAATTCACCTTAGGATGCCTGCTGTAGTGTGTTTACTTCAGGAGCTAGGGCAGTTGTGAAGATAATTTGGTATGCAGCAAGTCCGCATTTGGTTCCCTGCACCCGTGGAGATGTTTTACCCAACTCACTTAGCATCTTGGTAGTTGGGTGTGTCTTTAGAAGAGGGATAATCTTGGTAGATAAAACTTAGTGTGAATTGCTCAGAGATCATATAACAGCTGTTAATGATTGATGATGCTGAAACTTTCTTGATTAATTATTTTTTCCATCAGAGGTAGAGTTTCATGTATGGCCAGTTTCAGCTGTTTGTTTGAAATCATTCTTAATTACCTTTTGCAGTTGCAGTAGTTTGTGGCTCACAGGTGTCCACAGACCCTAGGCTGAATGTGAGCTGGGGCCAGTGACACAGCACTGTTTATCTTTCTGATGAAGCCCCTTTTCTCAAGCAAGGAATATAGAAGGTGGAGCTGGTGTTGGAAAGCAACCCCTGCCCATGTGTCTTCTGCGTGTTGGTAAGATAGTCTTCAGACCGTCCACAAGGTCTGTATGGTTGTAACTTACAGGCTATGCCTATGCTTTTGCTGTCCACTTCTCAACTGCTTTTCTGTGTCCTGAGGCAAAGACCTTTAGTTCTGTGTGATATGTACTTAATAAAAGGAAGTGCGGTACCAGAGGCAAAGTGTGGAGTAGCCAGCCTGCCCAGTGTAAGACCTTAAAAAATAGGAACTCCACAACTCAGTAGAAATAAAATCCAAGAATTTTATCTTCCCCAGAGCAGTTAGAACTGATATCAGTAATGTCTTAGTGCTGCTGTTTACCCTGTAGTGGAGAGAGTACATTCCTGTTGAGCACCACAGTTTTTATTTGGACTCTTTCCTCTCTGCTTTCTAAACTTCATGAATAGCTGTTTCAAGGTGACGTAGCAGATGTTTTCTTGTAAACCATCCCACCACATGAAGATGATAGCTGTCAAAGATTTGATCATCTCTGGAGCTAACTTACTCTGTTTCCTAAATATAATGATATAGGGTGTTTATGTATTTTAAAACATTTAAAGGTGACCAATATGAAATTAGAATTGTCACCTTTACAGGAGATAGTAGAAAATACCACAATTTTTTTTTCTTTTATATTTTTATGTTTATTATGTTGATGTTCTGCAGAATTTATGGATAATCAGTAAGTGTGACAGAAGCTACTAGCAATTTTGTTTGGGATCCTAATTCTCCTTTCCATGGAATAGAAACTTCCTATTGTGCCATACTTTCTGGGGAGAGGGGGTTTATTCTTGAAGGCATCATGACTACTTTTAGAAAGGGTTTGGTCTATTAAAATATACTGAGGAAAGGATAAGGAAGCTTACTGGGTGAAAGTAATAGTTTGAAGGCACATAGTATTGCACAGGATATGGATGCAGGATGAAATAAGAATTTTTTTTCACCACTGTTCACTTGTAATTGTACTAATATGATTATGTTCTAAGACACACTTTGAAGATATAGCGAAGTTATAATCTGTTTATAGGTAAAAATGCTGTTAATACATTGCACTGCCATTATAATTAGTGTGGCTTTCTTCTTTCTTTAGTAGATTCACATTTCTGTTCTCTGAAGAGACCACAGAAAACAAAGGAAAGGTCGGAAGATGATTCTGCCAGTGTCCAATTCCTAAAATAAACAAATGGAAGGGGGAAATCCATATTCCATTTAGTGCTCTGAGATGTAACCTAATGTTAATATGAGTAAAATGTTCTAAAAGGAAAAACAACCAACACATGGTTGTCATGTCCCTTGTAAGGTTACATCTACCTTAAAATATGTCCAAGTTAAAACATGTGCATGCAGAACTCCTGTGCAGCACAGTCAATTTGTATCTCTTAGGCATGATTTCGTGTAAAGGATAACTACCACAGTTAACTCCCTGACATTTCAGTCCCTTCCTCTCTCAAACTGCTGTCATGGTCTGATTTGATAAAATTCTTATCCAAACAGCTTGTAAAATAATACCATGAGCTGGAAGGTGCACAAAAGCAGGAGGTGGCACCTGTTATCATCCATAGTAGTTACTGGTTCTGCCACTAACTCCCCCTGAATATTCCCCTGCCCCAGGTGGGCACTGTGCCAGTTTGAGATCTTCAGTGCTTGGCTGGGGGAAGCCCTTCTGCACTTTGACTCCATCTCAGAAGTGAGGGATGTTGGTTCTTAAAGAGTTGATGTCTGTGTACCCTGTCACCGTTGTTGAATGAATGGCAAACGTCAAATCAGCCTGAGTTTGTCATGTACTGTTCAAACAATAGAGCTGTAGCTGACGTCTGCATCCCTTTTATTAAAGCCTTTGTTTTTGGAGATTACTGAAATAAACATCTGGCCCTTAGGAGCGGAGTAACAGGTTGCTTTGTAGAGTCAATTGTATAAGCTCTTCAAAAATCCTATGCAGAGATCTTATCAGAAGGTTAGCTAATTGAAAACTGTCATGTTTAGACTGTCCTGTGTTGTGCAGACAAGATCTTCTTATTTTTGTGTATTTATATAATATTAAAAAAGACTCAACACGTGCACACACGCTTGTTCTCCAAGGAGAGCTGTGCTGAGTAAGAGCTTTCCATTGTAATCCTAATCAGATCAGTGAATGTCATCTGTCCTGGAGAATTGGACTGCCCTTTTCAGAAAGGATGCTAACAGCTCATTCTTGGTGGCATACAGTATTAACTCAGTCAGTAGCAGAGTGCTGATGCAAGGCATTTAAGTTATGAGTTCCCCATTATTACTTGTAAAAGCAATTACCTTGCCCCTTTTATAAGAATCAAGAGATCAAAATCATATATTAAAAAATTGTGCCCAAAGAGAAGCAAATTCAAACACCATGCCAAAAAGACTTATCTTTAAGGGCTGTCCAATAATTACTGCATTTAAAAAAATCTGTATAAAAAGCAGTGCAAGCTACGTTTGGGCAGGTGCCTTGTTTTTCTGCTTCTTGGTGTGGTAAGCAGTAAGGATTTGTTTGAGATGTGTAACAAGCTTGCTCTTTCACTTGTTGCAAACTAAAAGCAGTGACAAAGCCAACTTGCTCTTTTGAAGAAACTTACTGGGAGGAATTTGTTACTGTCTTTGAAACGTCATTAGATATAATGTTCTCCTAATCTCAGTTGCAGTAATGGATAGACAGTGTCTGTATAATTGCTAATTATAAATGCAATCTACTTTGTGTTAATGTTTTACTTTGACCCAGTGCCATCAGGCTTGTGTTACGTTTCTTGAAGCACAAATAATTATTTATGCTGAACTGCAGTACTGCCAATTTTAACTTGGGTGTGCAGTAAATAGTTTCTCCTGGCAGTGACAGTGTTTATTTAAACAAGCCTCAGTGTACCTGCTTAACACAATGGTAGGCCAAATTAATTATGGCAGTGTCTGTAATCACATCCCTACAGTGATCTGGTTTCCCAGCACCAGGAATACAGCACACTTAAGGTCTCCACATCACAGTTGGGATACAGCTACTGCTGTAGCCAAGTTGAGCTTTGTGAACTTGGCAGTTGCTGTTGAGAGAGGGGAAGCTACCTTGGAAATGGGATTTCTAAAGAGGAGAGAATTCCCAAGGACCAGCAGTTTTCCTACTGGAGTAAATTGGCATAAAACCCACATGAATGTGAGAAGGATAGAAGACGTTTGTGTCATAATAAGGAGTTAAATCCAGATTTCCTGAGTGGTTGTCCACCATCTCAAAGGCTAAGCTGCACTTAGTTTACTATAGCATTTTGGCAGTGGATGGCTGTTGGGATTTCTGCATAATCTAGATGTTAAGAGAGTTCTCCTGTCTTTGATTAATCTAGTTTTAAAGAGGTGCAAAGCAACCACAGCATCATTTAGTTTCAGGATAGACTGCAAGGATTCAGATTTTGAAAACAAAGCTATTTAAGTGTGAGGCTTGTGTTTGGTTTTGGTTTTTTGGTTTTTTTTTTTTTTTTTTTTTTTACTTTTATCAGCATACTAAGTGGACAATATCACTTAACTTTGCTGATTATTTTAAAACTTTGTGTAAGATACACCTTAAGATAACATAAGTGGCCTTAAATGCATGAGACTGAAGGTCCATCTAGCTCAGTTTTGTCCCAACAGTAGCCATAAGCATGTGCCTAGGAAAAATTACAAGCAAGTCAGGCATATGAAATACTTCTGTTGAGTATTTTCCCTGTCTCTAGCTATTTTTCTGAAACAAATATCACTTCAATGTATTTAGTTATTCTTATTACATTTCTCTTTCATGAACTTCAGCCTTCTGGTGAAGCCATGTAAACATTTAGCATCTTTAGTGTGCTCTGGCAGTGTGCTCCATGGGTCCACTGAGCTCTACATCTAGTACCAACTGTCCTGCCACCACAGTGAGCTTCACAGCCTTCCTCCCATTACCACCTGGGGTAACTTTGCTCCTGAAGACCTTTGCAGCCACGGCCTGCCTCTCTGTCCCGGTTTAGACTCTCTCAGCAGGAGCAGGGGAAGCAAAGAAGAGCTTTATGCCATGCAAGGCCAGCAAGATTTTGCTTCTCTGTAGGTGAGCTGTTGAAACTTCAGTACAGTTAGCTTTGTTTATTTTCAACAAAGCAAGAGCTTATTAGGTCAGCTACTCCATTCCCCAGTAGCTGTTAGAGCATCTTTAACGCTGTAACTGTTCTGGTGGTAAAACAGAGGGGCTGTGTCTTGCCCGGACTACTTGGTGGGTGGTCAAGCTGCCATTGATTTTAAGGGTGAGGAGCCAGGCCTAAAGCAGTCAGATGGCTGTTACCCTGTTAAGAAGCCTTTTCTGACTTGAAATACTTTTTACTTACCTTATTTATACTCCTGTCTATTCTCTATCCCCTCAAACCATCCTGAGATATATTTTTTTCTCCTAATTGGCATTTGTCATTCTTGGTAACCTTTCATACCCTTGGCTTTGTGATTTATCACCTGTATTTTTGGCTTTTCAGCTTTTCCAGAGGGATTGAGCATCTCTGCGTCACTGATGATTCATGTCTTCTGTCTCTATGTCCCCTTGGTTTTAGTAGCCTTCATCAGCTGATGTTGCCAGAATTTTGTACGTTGTTACTGTGTAATTAGCAGCTCTGGAAAGCAGCAAGGATCATAATTTAAAGCGATATGGTAAAAATGGTATTTGTGCACATAGTTGCCTTTTGAAGTGGGACAGTGGGTGGCAGTTTGCCATGCTCATGTATTTGTTGACTGCTGCTTTCTAAATGCCTCCAGGGCATCAGTGGGGGCCACTTCTTTGCACAGGGGCAGGAGAGCACTGCTCAGTGGATCCCAGCAAAGCTGCAGCACCTTGCTGGTTTGGTAGAGCTGCCTGGGACAGTGACAAGGGGATTGTAGTAACTTGCTACTGGTGGTGAAGCCTGGTGCAGAAACAGAGAACCACTGCCTTGCCAAAACCAGTGGATGGTGGTGTCCTACCTCTGTGAGAGCCAGAGTGTCCCACAGAGTTTTTCCAAGTGGAACCCATTGGCTCACAAGCAAGTTGGGCTCTTGCCTGCATGTGAAGCTCTCAGCTTCCACTGAGCTTGGCACCATTTTCCTTCTTCAGCCTCTGCATCTACTGCTGGTGGCAGTGGGATGTTCTTTACATGACCCAAGAATTTTCATGTCCTCGCCCAAGGATTTAGTTTCTTTACATGTGACCCAAATCCGCACAGACTTTCTCTCCTTATAAAAGTAAGGTGAAAAGCAGGAGGTTTTTGGAACATCTGTTATCTCGCCTGTATTACAGGGAAAGCCAGGGATGCCCACTTTGAACTCTTATCACATGCCAAAGCACAACCGATGAGTCCTTGAGATCATATTCCTTGAGATCATGCTTCTCAGAAATCTCTGAAGAAACTACCATACTGATGTGATTTCTTTCAACTTTTATAGGATTATGCATTTTTATAACTTTTTTTTTCACATTTGAATATTTTGGGATCATATATTTTCATTGCAGAGATTAGTAGGAAAATTCTGCTATGTAAAATTTTACTGTTGCTTTATCTAAAAGCAGGATGCTTCTTCCCCCTATCCCCCATGAAAGTGTCAATAGCATTTTAATATGTTTTGCAATGCAGATATTTCAAAACATCAGGGAGATTGCTTCTGGTGGATAATCTCTTGTGATTATTAAATATTCTGCTCCTTTTAAAATGAATCAGTCCACTGGGTTTTGTGCTCTTTCAAACATACACTTAGTCAGTTTAGCTCATTGTTTAACCTTCACAATTTTTTCAGTAAATGAATCCAGGTTTGATAATCTTTGACAATGTGGAAAAAACATACTAAATAAGGCCTTCTGGAAGTAAAAAATGATAACTAGCACTTGCAGAAAGCTTTTTATGATTAAGTCTTAAATTACTTTACAGAGGTTAAGGTAAACAGATGTTCACAGATATTGGTGGATTAGCTGAGGCACAAAGTCACTATGAGAGCCAGGAATGCAGCCTTATTTCTTACGACATTATTTTCAGGCTGTGCATCCTTCTCTGCCCTGTTTTTCTTTCCAATTTATTAACAAAGAGTGAAAAAACATGGTCTCAGAGTAGTGATGGTTTTAGAGCTGATTGAAGTACTGGGATCAAGGCACTTCAGGAGAGCCCCAGAACTTGAAAACAGTGATGAGAGATATGACTCACCCAAACAAACTGTTGAAACACACAGGTGTCTGAGGGTTCCTAAAAACTGCTTGTGTCCTTAGAAGGAAAGGGTTGCTCCTGGTGAGGACTGAAAATTATGTCTGTCTTGAGCCATGCTGCTGCAGAAATGCTCGCAATAGCTGCCTGCCAACAGGTTGACTGCTTATAATTTACAGGGCTGTGATGAGAAGCTTAAGGCAGTTTAAACCTGCCCTGATATTAAAGGGGGGGTGCCCTTGTTCTTCTCACTGTGGGCTGTACTCATCCACTGCTCCCCTACCTTCTGCTCCAGAGATAGTGTGACTCGCTTGTAGATGACCCCAGTGGAGAAAATTGAGGTTATTTCTCAGTTAGATCAGATGCTGTCTTCACACGTTGTTGCTTATGTAGCTTGTGTCCCTCATGGCTTCTCATCTGCTTTAGCAGAGTTAGGCTGGACCTTTTTCAGCTTTAACAGCTTCCATGCAGTTTTCCAAGTCTCATTTGTAGAGGTCGAGGGCTTAATCAAACATCCTTCTGCAGAGCTTCAGTATTACTTATTACTCCTCTAGGTATTCAATCATTACATTGTCCCTCTTTAATCTGTGGCATTGTTGCGGTTGCTTTCAGTAGATTCAGCTTATGCTGAAACTGCCCTGTCTATAGTATTTGGATTTACTTTCTGGCTATTAATTGTAAATTTATGTTAATTCAGAAATTAGCATCAGTTCATGAACTTTAATGATTTTTTTAAATTGATGTTAAAGTGTCTATTTCCTCTGTTTAATTATACGATTAATTTCAAAGTTAGGTAGAACAGACCATACTTAACAGTGAGGGAACCTAAAACTGTGTCTAATATCTTCATATGTTAGAATTTTAAACAGTAATGGTAATAGTTCTGTGCTCATAATGATAAGAAGCATCTGTCTGCAAAGTCTGTTTTCCTGTCTATGATGCTGATCATTGCAGGAGATTCTACCTTCCATTGCTCTAGAACCGCTTTATTCCTTGAAGTGTTTCATTCCCCTGGCAATGAAAGCAGAAACTTGGCTCTTCCCATACAGTGAAGTGAGTAGATTTCATTGGGAATTACGTATTGCACATAAAGAAAACGATGGAACTGAAAACCAGATAGAAGAAATGTGTGCACTCTCTCTGTATATACATAGACACACACATGTGTATGAAAGCCGAAAGGATCTGTAGAGATAAATCGTAGTCCTGGAGTTGCCCCAGTCTATTGCACAGCAATATGCCATGTTTTAAGAAGACAACCACAAAAAGCTATCTTAAGAAGGTTTACTCTTTCTTCTTATGTCAGCTAATATGTGTGAGGCGTGATGACCATCATACACTCCTGCTGGCCTCTCTGTGTCTTTCAGGGCCGATGCTTTTTGTAGAGGGTTAGGCTGGGAAACTGCCTCTATGCAGCAGTGGTTTTTTCTAGGCTGAGGGTATACGAATGATTAGGCAACTGCAAAGTATCACTTCGTTAGGACAGTTGCGTTCACATTGGTATAGCAGTATATCATTATGGAAATGCTAGTAAAGCATCTTTGTCTAGTGCACCATAAAGGTTTTCAGAGTAATTCTGCACATCTGCAGGAAGATTATGGATCTCGTGGGAGATATATTATGTATTTTCTGTCCAAACAATCTTTTATTTTACGTTGGTGGAGAGAAAAAAAGAGAATGAAGAGAAGTAAAGTCTTCATCTACAAGGATACGCTTTCCTTACAAAGCTATTCACGATATACCAACCATCCTTCTGCAAGGATATAATTTCATATGTCTTATAATTGGGTCTGGCAGGTGGGATGAAGGGCTATTCAGGGATTTGCACTGCATTATGAAGACCCAGAGAAATACTGGGAAGCAGAAGCCCAGACCATTTTTGCTTCCTGCTTAGGATTTGAGAAGCCAAAATGTAAGCACAAGTGGATGTTGACTAGGCATGAGTAAACTCTGGTTGGAAGATAAAAGAGGGTTCCTAATCTTTGTATATCCTATGATGGCCTTCCAAGAACAGACAGGTCAGAGAAAGATTTCTGCTTTTCAGCTAGAGCAGCTTCTGTTTATCTTACGTGGTCCGCTGTGATTGTGGGGTGGTTTATGAGGTTACAGGTTCAAGAGAAGACAGGAGTGGAAGGAAACAAAGCGGGCAAAGCAGCTGCTGCTGGGGAAAAATTGAGGTCCAATTTCTATGAAAACAGCTGAAACTGTAACAATGAGAGATGAGCTCACAAAAAGTGATGAGATTAGAGGTTAGGAGCCAAAGAAGTGCTAACCTTGGGAATGACTGTTACACAAATGGGAAACATGTGGAGGCACGGAGGCCGCCTGATACTATTCTGTACTGAAAGCATGTATGTGCACAGTCAGTACTTAGAGGGATTTCTCTTGTTGAATGCTTTCAAGTTAAGTGTAACTACTAATCTTAGATGTTTAGACATAATTGCTATGTAGTGATGAGCACATAAATGAAATTTCCTGACATTTACAGAGTATTTTACATGTCAGAAGTGGTTAAATAAGGATTAATATTTCCATTTTGCAGTTATGTGGTGGAGGAAAAGAGTCTGAACTGGGTGCTTTATTGTTTGCTAGTTGTCATAGAGGAAATCTTTGCCAAACCATGAAGAGAACCTGAAATTTCTTGATTTCTTGCCAGTTGCCAAACCCATTCACTAAACTGTGCTCTGGTTTTCTCTTTTTCCCTTAAAAACTGAATATTGTCAGCTCATCTGATGATAGAAGATTAGCAGGTGTCTAATGTGATAAACGGATCAGTAAAAGTAGAAGGAGCACTTTGAGATCAGAACCTGATCTTAATCAGCTGAAACCTAAGAGGAACTTAATCATGATAATGAAGCTTGTTTTTTATCTTTCTATACAACAAGTCTCTTTATGATAACATTTTATGTTTAAGTACGTGGTTGTCCAAGGCTGAGATATGATTGCTGATTTCAAAGGGATACAGTGATGATGAAGTCTCTGTTCCACCACAGAAGAAATAAGGAGTTCAGCTGCCTTAGGATTTCCATGTTAGGAAGTATTTTGTTTGTTGAAATGCAAATTGGAAACCCGGTCAGAAACTTATTTGCATTGTTAATCACTTAAATACCCTTTAAAATATACCCACAATAGATTTCCTTTTAATGCAAGTCCTTGTTTATATTTTCCTGTCAAATAAAGTAGTGAAAGGTGTTGTAGTTAGAGAAATTACGTGGTTTTCTTTGCCATTGTAGTTGGTGATACCATTGCAGTTTAGAATAGCTTTTAAGTCTGCATGGGAGAATACGGGTAAGTATCAGTATTTTCCTGAGCATTATTACATATCACCCTTTAGTCTAGTACATGGAAAACACGAATACAAATGTTGACTCGTCTTTTTTTTCTTTCCTGTAGGATTACGACAGCTTTTTTGAATCAAAGGAGAGCAACACTGTCTTCGCCTTTCTTGGAGTGAAACCTACTTTGGCGTCAAAGGTCAGTGAAGTATTACAGACTTTTCACGGAATTCTTGAAATACTGAAATTGAATTTTCTTTGAACTGAAAGAACTCTGTGTGTTTGGATGCACCACTGCCCTGATCCATAAGTGTCCATATCAACTTCATGCTAATGAGGTAATTGAAATGGTTGCCATAAAAAGCGAAGCATTTTAAATGAAACCAAGCATTATACATGGAAGTTAATTTGAGACGGGAGATAAATAAAATTTAAAGAATGCATTCTCCTTCCCATTATCAATCTAATTTGAAAGCAAGTGACTTAATTATAATAGGAGACAGAACTAGGATCTTAATCACTGGAATATCTGCAACTTAAGTTACCAAAACATCATCTTACTGGGCCAGCTTGGCATAATGGCTCAAGCAGGACAGCATTTATTCATTAGGCATTAATTTATTTTTTTTTTGTTAAATGCTGACATGCTGGAGCAGTGAGAAGTTATATTAACTTTTTGGATAAGAATTCCATTTTAACAAATACATATATACAGATCAGACAAAGCCAAACAATATCTTTCTGTTGAGGGCAATATAATAGAGGAGATTTTATTGCCATATGGAAGCCTGGACACTTGTTCAAAGACACTGTATGGTGCACCTTTGGGCAGTAGATCAAACACATAGGGGAGGATTTTTCTTCCCTTGACTACTGTAGATATATCTGTGTTTGGTAGTAGTACTGTTTCATGCCTGGACGGTAGCTCTTGGGTATCTATGGAGTTCCTCTTCTGCCAGGAATTCATTTATTTCTGGACCCCATGAGGGACAGGAGTGGGAGGGAACCTCAGCAGGGAACCGCAAAAGCAGGTTATTTTGGCAGCCTACTTTGCTTCATAGCTTGAAGAACTAGTCCTAGGAAAAAGATGATGTCCTGCTGAAATCAGAAATAGCAGCTTCTATGCAGCTCTGTTCCTGGGAAATAACCTGTTGTAGGACTGGAGGAGTGTCTCTATAAACTTGGCCAGGTCACTGCTTCAGTCTGGCAGTACTTCATAGTGAAGCATCCTCAGCTGCTCTGTGGACCAGATTAGAGGCATCTTATATGTGAAGGTCACAGATACAAGAGATGAGAATGTGTTCATAGCATTAATAATCTTTTTTTTTTTCTCTGTTTTCTTTTAAATAGGCATCAGAACCGTAGAAAACCTGTCTGAAGTATCGACAAGCACATCTCCTGGATGAATGACCCTGTTCTTCAGCACACAACAGCTTCCCTAATGGATCACTGTGATAGAGCAAACATGCATCATTAGTAGTAGTCTGCTCGCCATGAGACGGTGCTCTCCAGTAATGTGGAGTTAATAACACATATATGAAACAGGATTAAGGCCAGGCTACTCATCTTCCTTTTTAGAAATACTCATTGTTGATGTTTCACTTTTGTCTTTGGATTGCTTTTGCAACTGGCACTGATATTCTAACAGACACATATGTTTGAGAATAAGGAGTGGAATTGTAGGGCTTCTGTCATTCATGGATATACTTATGTAGTCAGATTCCTTAACTTTTTTAATTCTTCCAACTACTGTAGTTGAAATTAGGTTATCATGATTGTTAAAGTACTGGTGGTTATTAGAATGTTTGTGCTGGCTATGATCCAGAAGGTGAAAATCTTCAATCTTAAGATCTCAGTTTAAGCCTATAACTGCCGTATTTTTGCTCTACATTTATTTATTGTGATGTTTATGTTAGATCATGTTTATTGTAAGAGACATGGGCTGCTAACCTTGTTCATGAAAACTTGATTTGTCTAATGATGCACGTTGCAAAGGACTGTTTAAAAACAGTAGTTATCATGGAGGAGGTGCCAAAGTGAAATATTTTGACATGGTTTCTGTTCCAAATGCAGGCGAAATGTACAGGAAATTACTTGGTGGGAAATACTGGGTAGTTCAGAAGAAGAGGTCTCATAGCTAATGGTAATATAGCTAATCTCTTGACTGAGAAAGACTTAACACCCAAAGTTGGAGCTCTATAGTTGGACTGTCTTAAAATGAAATTTTGCCAAAACCTTGAGTTTACTTTCAATAACACACAGCTCCACCATTAGCCACATGAGAGTCAGGGGGATACTTTGAGAGCCAGGGCTCAGTCCCATGGATGGTTAAACACTCTACCACTGTCCAAGAACACGCCTAACTTGCCCAGCTGTTGTCCTGGTTATATCCCCAGGTGTGGAAATGTGGAGGTGCCTCAAAAACAGTGAGAAAGCTGAGATTGTGTTTTGCTGGATGCGGCCACAATGGTCAACTCAGCTGAGGAACAGGAGCCAAGTAAAGGAAGTGGAGATTTTTCCAGTGGGACTGTATTGATGCACATAGCAGAACTTAGGCCTGTGACTTGCCGATAACCATTACAAAATGCATTCTAGACAGAAGTCAAATTGCATTATGCATTTTGAATCAAGTCTGGCTATGAAAATAACAGCTATGCTGTAATGTAGCTTTTACTCAAATGATTTCATAATGACAGGGTAGTGCCATTCCAATAAATACCCTTATGTCTTTGGGTAAATGAAAGACAACCATTATGTGGGAAAGCTTCTTTGCAATCACAGCATCGCTGAGACTGTGTGGCCTGAAGGAAGCCAAACTTGTAAAGTGTCAGAAAGCAACACTGTGCAACAAATCACATGTTCTGTTAAAATCAGTAACCATGGCATCCGAGACATGTTAGTTGGAAGGGACAACTGGAGGTCATCTGGTCCAGCACTGTCAGAATCAGGTCTAACACCAACACTAGCTCAGGTCAGATACAGGTTTGTCTAGGAGAATGTTAAAAATATCCAAAGATGAAGATCTCTTGACCATCTAGGTAACCTGTGTCAGTGCTCCAGTAGTCTCCTAGTGAAACTTTTCTTTTAATGTCCAGCCTCAACTCCCAGGCTTTAATTTGTGGCTGTTTGCTATGTTTTCTGGCGCTCACAGGAAGAGGTTGGCATCATCCTTTTTGTAGCTGCCTCAAGATAGTTATAGGCTACCATTAGATCACCTCTTAGTCGCCTTCTTACCAGACTAAACAAACCTGGCTTCCGAAACCTCTCTTCACGGACTGTGTGGTTTAGGCCCCTGGCTGCTTTGCTTTGGTGGAGGGCTACTCTTTCCAATTCGCATCCCTCTTGATCTGGGAGAAGGTCCCAAAATCATACTTTGGATGTGGCCTCACCAGTGCTGAATAGAGGGGGATAATAACTTTACACAGCCTGCAGGCCAGACTTCTCCTGAAGTAGTGCACTGCATGCTTTCCTCTGTTTGCAGTGAGTACATTGCTGGCTTACAATCAACCTGGCATTCACTAAAATTCCCAGGTCCCTTCAGCAGGTGTATTACTCTGTCAGTTGCTTCCCAGCCCATACTGATGCCTTGCCACCCCCAAGGGCAGAACTTTCTACTTGTCCTTATCAAACTTCGTGTGGTTTCTGTTGGCCCAGCCCTCAAGGTTATTGAGATGCCACTGGACTGAAGCTCTGCCAGCTGTTACCAACCACTGAACCAGGTTCAAGTGTCAGTCACAGATTTGCTGAGGGTCATTGTCCAAGTCCCTGCTGAAGATGCTGAACAACAGGAGAACTGTAGCCTCTCAGATTTTGGACAAGGGCTTACTCATGACTACAGAGGTATGACATGAACAATGTTCATGACTACCACTTGCTGGTGTAAAGAACAGGTTACCTTCCTGTTCGTGTTGTCTCAGCTACAAACTGCTTACAGCTGTGTGGCTTTTCCCTCTAGTACAAAGTCACCAATCCCATATTTTCATGAGACTTGAACCTCACTATAGGAAGGGAATGTGACATGAGGTGGAGCTGTATGTTTGTTAACTTCACCAGGTTCATTATAACTATTTCTAAAAAAAAAAGTTAAAGAAAAATATTTAACTTTGCAAATGAATACAGATATAAATTTACATAATTACACAGTTGATTATAGAGAAGCCATCCTGGATTTATCATGTACTTGATATGATGTAAACTTTGAGAACTGCCTGAAGTCCCAGTTTCGAAAAACTTACCTAAATGTGTAAGAATATTCACATGAGTAATCCTGGGTGAAATCCCTGGCTTACTGATGTGAAAGGCGAAACCACGCTGATTTCTCTGGGGATGAAATCAGTTTCACAAAACCCCTCTTGAATTTTGATAATTGTAGAATAGAAGCCTCCCGTTCAGTGGAGAGCTAGTCCTGTTAAAGCTTTTGGGTAAACCTAGCTTATTTCAGAGCACGCATGTGGGCATAATCAGTTGTATGGAGGACAACACTAACTCCAAAGAAATCCTGCTTGCTCGCATGGATTGGCAGTGTAAGTCCCTTAGAATATGTGCTTTTGAATTATAAGTGGCTGGTTTAAAAAAAAAAAGTATATATGTTGCTTGAATGTGAATTTGGTCTGGTGTGCAACAGCCTTATTTTTGTAATTAAAGCAAGTAGAGTTCTAGTTTGTTACACAAGATGATCTGGAATTTTTTAAACCAGTTTTGTAATAATGAAATGTAACTGTCAGGTGACTGAAAAGGTCTGTGAAAACTAGCAACATTTATTGAAAGAAATAGCAAATTCTTAGTTTTGTTTAAAATACTTCCGTATAAAGGTATGCTTGAGAACCAAATGATCCCAATTTTTAGCTAATACTTGTAACTACCCCGCTTTTTAAAAGGGAGAGGAGTGTGGATTAAACTGTAAATCTTTGTACCTAGCTAAAGCTACTGTGTGGGCTGACGTGCATGTGCACATTCACTGTATCAGTGGCTTTGATAGTGGTGTTTTTGTTTGTGCCACACACTACTGGATAGTGCCTTGCCAGAAAGAGGACTGTTACTGTAGGGTCTTCTTAAATGTGCTTAAACTTTGAACTGAGAAAGAAAGGGGTAGTTTCTATATTGCTATTTTTTTAATAATGCAGTAAATTGATTTTGAGGCCTGAGTCAAAAGATGTGCTTTGCAAGGCTGAAACAGTTTTTGATGAGTCTTCTGATTTTTCTTAGTGTGGCTTTCTCTTTTTTTTTTTTTTTTCCTTTTTTTTTACTGTCTAGAATCAAACCTTCCAA
>VYXH01000029.1:566562-582973 GCA_013397275.1 Burhinus bistriatus | reverse complement strand
TGATTTTTCTTAGTGTGGCTTTCTCTTTTTTTTTTTTTTTTTCCTTTTTGTTGACTGTCTAGAATCAAACCTTCCAAGGAAAGTGGACCTGGAGTATGTAATTCTAGTCTATCACTGTTCTATGATTCTAAAACCCCTAAATCCATGTTTACACATTTTAACTGTCTGATTCAAGTGTTGAGCGGCCCATGTGCTATCACTGGAATGAAGAGAAGCTGCCAAGCTCTCAGTGGATTTCTTGGTTGTCCCTCCCTGCCCTGTCCCCCATCAGGCCATTTATTTAAGGAGTCCAATTCTGGGAATACCAGCAGTAGGACCCTCAGATTTTAGGCAGTGCCTTGTGGTGCTTCACAGGAGTGCAAGAGTGGGATCATCACCAGGAAAGTGCCAAATTCCATTAGTCTTCAGTGACTTGTCCACTGATTTCACTAGATCTTGGCGCGAGCAGTGGGAGGAGGAGGGAGCCCCGTGTGTTCGCCCTGCACAGAGAGCAGGAGTGGGAGACATGGTGCAGAACGACCCGTGGCTTGTTGACGGCACCCTGAGCAGTGGACCTCATCGGGACCCTTGGCTGGCAGGGCCATGTGTGAAACCACACAGTGCTGCTCTCCACGGGACTCCACATGCATCATGGCCTATTCTTCACCCTCTTAAGGAATTTGGGAGGGGAAATGGAGAACAGCTTCTTGAGAGCAGTCAGGGCAGATCTGGCTTACTCTCTTCTTCCTATTCTATACCTCTTCCTGATGTGCTTCATCCTGTCCCACATAGACCTACCTGCGTGCAAAGCTTCCACTCCCGACCATTTGTAACATCCCTGTGAGGTCGCAAACACAGAGCTGGTGTGTTCACCTTCACAGCATCAGTGTTTCGTAACTCAGTGCAGGAGGGGGCACATTGCATCCTAGGCTGTGTACACGTGGAGTTTTAAATTATATATTAACACCGTGTTCGTCTAATAAAAAAATGTAATTCAAAAAAAGACATTTGAACAGTGTTGTATGTGCCAAAGAAAACAATGAAAAAATAAGAGTCTTTATCCTTGCTGCGGCTCCCTCTGGTGACAGCCTGTGCTTTGGCTGGGGCAGCCCCGGCAGATGAACGAGCAGGGCAGAGCTCTGCACCTGGGGTGGGTGAGCCTCATTCTGTAAGGTGCTGAGCAGCTTTGATCCCTGTTGACTCAGTGGGAATTGCAACGTGCAGAATACCTGCTGCGTTAGGGTCTAGGTCCTCCCCAGATAAATGGCAGTAAAGAAAAAAAAGAAAAAAGGGATGATTTCTTGTCTTCCATTTTTGTGCTTGGGTTAGTTGATAAATACCATGGAAATAAAGGACAGCTCCTCTGGGCTGGCTTGGGCAGTGAGGCCAGGAAGTTTTCACACACTGAAGTTTTGCTCCTAGGGCTAAAATATTAAGGAGCGCTGTCTGAAAGGAATGTGAGTTCCTGTTTTGCCTATCTGTTTTGCCAATACATATTTAAATGTTTTACACAGTTAAGTGACTGTCCAAAGGTAGAGGTTTGCATCATTACAGTCTTCCCTTGATTCTCAGTCTAGTACGTAATTTTTAATTCCTTATCGTTCCTGTATGAAGCTTGCCCATTATCTCCAGTGTGAACATCGCTATGAAAACTCTACCCATTTGTGGCCTCTTCTCCACCCTGGAGCAAGGTTCTGTGCTGCTTGCTGTAAGACAGGAAGAGTAAAAGAGACATGGATGGGGAAGGCAAGCCTGAAATGCCTGAAATGAGATCCTCAGCTGATGCAGGATCAGTAGCATCTCTCTGAAGTGAGCGGAGCTGTAGCAGCTCAGCTGTTGTGTCGCGGTGGGTAGGAGCAGCCAGATTTTAGTGCAGGGGTGGGCGGAAAGTTCTTGATTTCCAGAGAGGAAGATGAAGAGATGTTCTGTATCACTTTGCTCATGTATCATCACTGCCTGTTCTCCGTCTGTAAACCTGTGGCACTGCCATTCCTCCTACATGCCTGCCAGAGAACACACTGAGGGCAGTCAGCAGGCAGAGGTCACGCAATGCGGGATGCTTTGCCACTAGCTGTCATCCTCCTGTGTGTCCCCAGCTCCACGTGTGCTCTCTGTGCCAGGGGAGCATCAGTGGGCAAAACTACTTAAAAGTCATCTCTGTGTTTGCACACACACACACACACACACATATGCATGTGTCTGTCAGTCTGTCTATATCTCCTTGTACCTCCCCCAGAGCAGACTGTCTGGGCTGTGAGAAGGTCCTCCTAAACTGGCACATTCAATTGATTTGCTTTTTATGTGCCAGAAGGGCTTTCCATGGTCATTCCATAGACTTCAACCAAGCTGTCGCTAAAGGTGCCTTCATGCTGTCCTCTGAAGTAACCTCCCTCAAGCTGCACAATGTGGCACAGGCGAATATGGTTCTGGGTGCAAGTCCTCCCTAAATTAATTACTTTAAAGGTGAGTATTACACATAATTAAATCCCCTGATGAGTTTGGGAAACATTAGAAAATTAAAGGAAAGGAACTATCACCCTAAACAAAAAAGGTCAACTGCAGCCTTGAAAAATTGTTTTTAAAAGGCAAGAAAGAAACTGTTAGATTCTAACATGGAAGAAGGGAGTTGAGAAGCAGAGTCCTTGAGAAATGTGTGCCAGTCCCTAGCTGCTAAGTTTCCCCATCCAGTTTAGCTGTCCACAGTACGTACATCTACATTCAGAAGAGGCACCTCACACTCTCCAGGGAAAGCACACACTTCTGGCCATGACTCATTTCATCCCAGGGCAATATTCAGAAGTCAAATATTTTGTGTCTTAAAAATAATGCCACCTCTCCCCTCTAGAGGAGCTCAGATGCAAAGCCAATGTAGGTAGGCACAGTAGGAGAAATTCCTTCCTTTGTGTCTGGGGAAGAAGGCAGACCCCTGAACACCCCATCCCTCTCCCTGCATTCCAGGATGGCCCCAGTGGGGTCGCCCTGTAAGGGAACGAGCCCTTACGTGGTGCTACTGCCATCGCAGAATCACAGAATCGAATCATAGAATGGTTTAGGTTGGAAAGGACCTTAAAGATCATCTAGTTCCAACCCCCCTGCCACGGGCAAGGACAACTCCCACTAGACCTGGTTGCTCAAAGCCTCATCCAACCTGGCCTTCAACACTTCCAGGGATGGGGTGTCCACAGCTTCCCTGGGCAACCTGTTCCAGTGCCTCACTCCCCTCAAAGTGAAAAATTTCTTCCTGAGACCTAATCTAAATCTACCCTCTTCTAGTTTGAAGCCATTATCCCTTGTCTTATCACTACACGCCCTTGTAAAAAATCCCCTTCCAGCTTTCTTGTAGGCCCTTTTCAGATATGGGAAGGCTGCTGTAAGGTCTCCCTGGAGCCTTCTCTTCTCCAGGCTGAGCAACCCCAACTCTCTCAGCCTGTCCTCATGGGAGGGGTGCTCTAACCCTCTGATGATCTTCATGGCCCTCCTCTGGACCCGCTCCAACAGGTCCATGTCCTTCTCATATTGTCATCCTCAGAAGACAGCTCACATCACACAGCAGCCCTGTATCCACCTGCTTCCTGCTCCCTGATGCGTGAGAGAGAAGGTATTTTTCACATAACGAGAATAAACAGCACAATGTTTTGGTGGCCGTCGAGTCCCAAAGATCGTACACCTCTTCCAGGTCCAGGTGCTATTGCACACACCTGTGCTGCACAGCAAACTGCACTTCCCTTTTCTTTGTACCTCTTTGGAGATCAAGAGCAATTCCACTTAAATCGATGAATATTACGATGTGTAAAACAAGAACTGAGCCTACATGTCTCTGCATTACAGCACCTTCCATAAATAAACTTGGCAGAGTAAGTTATTCTGCTTGGAACCAAGATTAAAAAAAATCAGTAGTAGCTTGGGTTTTTGCCTCATTTCTTTGGCTGAGGCGCTCTGAGGATCAGCAAGGTTTTGCAAACACCTCACTGTGAAGCGCCAGAGCTGAAAGTGTAGCAGGACTTCCAGCCCCGGCTGCCAAACAAAAGCCATGGCTGCTTTTCCCTATGCCTCCCAAAGGGACCAGGCCACCACCAGCTGCACCTGCGCATGAGGGATTCTTTCCGTGATGTACACCTGAAGGAGTAAGACACAGATCAGCACTGGCAGGGAGAGAAGCCCTCAGAGGGTGATCGGGTGCCCTTGGGCAAGCTCAGGCGAAGAACATGGGGCCGTAGCGGATGAGGTTTGCTGAAGAAAACAGCTGATCACAGCCTGCTTCTCCAGCCGCTGCTAGTCCGTCCCTCCTCCTCTCTTCATTAAACACTTCCAGCTCACACCTTCCCAGTAGGAAAAGGGTAATTACCAGATTTGATGGCTTTTGCATGCATTTCCAAGATAACTTCAGCCAATTTTCTTTCTTCCATGCCAATTCGTGTGCCAACTTCTCTTCCACAGGGCGAAGCTGCAAGGACGGCACGCACGGCACTGGAGACGGCGTGGGCGCAGCCACCGTGGGGCTCCCGGCCTCACAGCACATAAACACCAGCCTGTCCTCCTTCCATTTGCAAAATCCGTCCCATGGAGCCTGCAGCCAGGGGTAACGTGGCGCTAACAGTTCTTGCCTTCTTCTTTGTCCTTTAGCATCTCTTGATTTCATGTTTACATGTGCTTGATGGGGCAGGGAGGGAAGAATGTAGGTGTGAAGAGGCAGAGATGGATGGTGTACTGACCAGCCTTTCAGATGTGAGAACTAATAAAGCTGAGTCACTCTTAAGCATGATGCGAGCAGCATATTAACATGTTAAAATACTTAATTTTTATAATTTAATGATAAATTTCCTAATTAAAGCTGTATCTGGAGAGGAGTCCTGTTCTTTTTGCCTCAGCTTCCTTTGCCAACAACCCCATATTGTCCTGTTTTAGCTATTGCCTCATGAGTGTCTCTGATGGGAATGGCCTTTGCAGAGCCCTTCAGTGACGTCACCTGCCTGCACTGGTGACAGGGCCATATGTCACCTCCAAAAAAAGCTTGCTGAGCTGGCTGTAGCCCCCTGAGCAGCTGCCCCTGGCCGGTGCCGTGACCCACAGAGGCCGGGCATCCCACCGCCGTCCCGCCGTGCTGCGGCCTGTAAGGACTGATAATGGCTTTCACCGCTGACCCCTGAGCTAATGGTCTTCCTACTACGAGACTTTTATAATCGTTGGCACCACTGGTATAATTTTCCTTTAATGTGTTTTCTTCTCTGGGTTTTCATAGCATTAAATTCTTCGTTTTCTTCCTGGTTTTGTCGGATGTGCTTTTTCTTTCAGATGTCTTCCATGAGTGGCATAAATTTCAGTTTAAGCCGTGAGAGGGCTTTTAGGTCCGGACAGCTCTACAGCATTGCTGTGAAATACGCTCTTGAGTCATTAAGGTAAATTGCTGCAGCATCAGTACTGCTCCAGCCGGGCTATAATACTTAAGCCCTAAGTGGTCATTTCCTGTCCTTTGGAACATTCTCGCTCTGAGCAAAGTGTGAGTATCCATCAAACCCACAGAAACACGTGGAGGTGACGGCATTTCAGTGCAACAAAATTTCATGGTCTGCATTAACTAGTCAACCTGGAGGAGATCTCTTGGGTTACAGAGCCAAATCCTCTGCCACTTCTGTCATCAGAGAGTCTGTTTCGTAAAACTACCCAACTCCAGCTAAAAGCTGGGTCTGGGTGGATATTTTTTCCCTGTGTTTTTTTTTAGCTCCACTATGCCAGTTGGAAGATTGTCTGAAAATCCTACTTCTCGTGCACCAAAAAATAAGCCTTCTTCCAAATTCCAGCTGAAGTTTATTCATGGCCAGCTTATCTCCATCGCCCTCATAGTCCTTTCATTTAAATAAGTCTCCCTCTTGGGAATTAGCTGTAGTATGTACTTACACAGTGGTTTCCTCTACTGCCTTAGCTACGCTTTTGTGAGGCAGAAGAAGCGGCTGAGCCGGTGCAGAGTCTGGTTCTGCTGCCGACGCCACTGAAGTCCAGGGACAACTGAGATCCCTGGGATGAGGAGATCTCCCCTTTACAATGGCATAGAGTAACTCCATGAAGCCAGTCCAGAAATATCTCTTTAATTACTTCAGCTAGCAGAATTCATAATTTAGAGGTGTAACGAAGACAAAGATGATCCTGATACTTGCTTTCAGCGTCTTGGCAGAAGTCTTGCCGTTTAACAGTTTCTCATTTTAGCTCTGACTGAGCTATTGCTCCAATTTAGCATATTTCTTGGGCATATTGTGTGGGCATATGAAAGAACTGCGTTTGCTAAATACATGAATTAAACATTCTCTTGACAGACTTTAACCTTCAATTAATTTAAAGGTGTCGGAAAAATCGATAGTCAGATATGTGCTCCTTGCAGCTGCAGGAGTGAAATACAGATCTTGGAAAGACCATCAGTAGCCAACCATCTTTTAAAAATTTATTTCAGTTTAATATGTATTTGAAAAAGTTGGTAAAGGAAGATCCTAATTCCTCACTGATTCGAACAAGGAGCATGGCTCTCCATACCAGACAGCAGTTACCCCAGCATGAAAACCTGTACGTGAGGGGCCTGAGACCTGTTGCAGTCGTGGCTTTATTTCTGTGAGCTGTGGTAAATGGGATAAGGGCAGTGGCCACACAAAATCTGTCTCCTGCCTTTCAGCAGCCAAACGCAGCCTGCTGTTGCTGCACACAGCTCAGGCTCTCCCCCTTCCCGATCCTCTGCTGGTTCTTGCTGCTGCCTCTCCTTCACCTCCTGGCGCAGTCTTGCTGTTTGGCTTTCCTGCCCGTCAAGCCAAAATCACTGTGTTTGCCCCGAAAAATCACCTTTGCGGTGTTTGCTCCAGCCTCCTCCCTGCACGCATCACTGAGCAGGCTCCCACAACTCAATCCTCCCCCCTTGTACCATCCTAGCTGGACTTCCAGCACATTTATCAGTGTATTTTCCAGTCTTCTCACTTTACACCTTGTTGTGTCTTCAAATACAACCTCCGTGCTGGTGACCTCTTCCCTTTGCCACCCTCCCCAGCTTCACGTCAGCATCCCTGCCTTGCATCACCAGCTGAGAGGTTATGAAGACAAGCGAGATATTTTGTGAAGTTTGTTAAGGGTGAATGTATCAAACATCTTGATTATCTTCTTCCCAGGATAATTAATTGCCATTACAAAGCACCGCCCATCAGAAAACACCTCTCACTGCCTTAGCTGAAACCCCACGGAGCAGACACATCACTGCCCCAAGGGGTGCTATGGAGTTTACGCTCTCCAAACCCCTATGGGGACAGATGTTCTTATGGTTAATAATAATAATAATAAGGAAACCAGTGTTGCATATATCCTAAAACCACTGAGAATAAAACATGAAATGGTGACTACTTCAGCAGTTTTTCCCAGCTAAAGACCAGGGAGAGTTTTGATCACTGTAACTTTGGAGGATCTTCTTTACCATTAAGACCTGCGTGACATCCTCTCAGGGTTACCTACCACCTACAGTTTAAATTAATCTGTCTTCAGGGATGGTGATGGTTGAAACTAGAAATACATTCCAGGTTTTCTTAGCTTCCTCTATGCCACCAAACTATGCATCACGATATCTGTTTCTTCGCAATGTCTTCAATCTATCAGAAACAGTCCTTATAAAAGATCCTCTTATAGAGACTTGACACTCTAAGGGATCAATAAAGGCAGCCTAAATGACGATTTCACCTTCTTGAAGACCTTTTGACAACCTGGGGAAATAAAAAGAGGGGAGGGTGAAAAGAGGGTGAAGTTAGAGAATTAGGTCTCTGGTGAATATGGTCTTCACGTTGTGCTGACTGAAGATCTTCACATTAGAGATGTTTAGAAAAACATTGTCCACTTCCCTTGTAGAATAAAATGATGGAAAACAAGCCCACACAATAAATAAATTAATTATTTTTCACATCCTCTTTAAAAGATAGAACCCCTAAAGAGAATAGGTACATTGACCATTTTTTGGTGCACTTTCACCCACCCCATTTTTCACTGAGAAAGGCTTTGATGGAAAATTCTTTTACCAGCAGCTCCATAAGTTCACCCTCATATAAATTAGCATAGCAAATTGTTGAACACCCTTCTGGTTGTTCTGTACCTCCTTATCTATCTGTTGTTGAAGGTCCTCCTGTAACACTATCAGCACATGCTGGCATGGAGTTCCCCATCCTCATCAGGGGACTGCAGCAATCGTCAGCCCTGGGGAGAGCATACCAGCTTTGAGAAAGCACCCCCGTGTTAGCTTGGTGATCTTTAGTGATGGAGCTTTAGTGGTGTTTCTGGCAGTGTTAGGTTTATGGTTGGACTCGATGATCTAAAAGGTCTCTTCCAACCTAGGTGATTCTATGATTCTGTCTGGATGACCTGGTCCTATCCACACATAGTGAGAAACCATTATTACCAATGATTGGTAATCCACAGGAAAATTGGAGACTGGCCTTTTCAAAATATTAGGTCACAGATTTGCATCTCAGCTTGGTTTGGAGGATCATCTCCTTTGGTTGCTGCCACGAAGGGTCAGTTCCGTATCACAGAGATGATGAAGCCAGCGAAGGGGAAGGAGAAGGAGGGAAGAATCTGGGCCAGCTGTGATGGGGTGTGGGTGGGAGTGGGGAGTTGGGATGTGCTGGCTGTCGCTGACATCTAGAGGACAGTGCAGACAGTATATATGCTGTGAAGCATTATAAAGTAACCAAACCTGGGGCATAAGGAGTCTTCCTTTGCCCTGGTGCTGCTCACAGGCACAGCAGCGCTCACAGCTGAAACTCGCTGGCTTTCCAAACTGGTGCTCAGGCTGTCTGTAAGCATTTTACCCAGTTCGGACACTGACATTGCATTTTTCGTTGTCGGTGAGACACCAACACTGCTGTCTGCTGTGGATGCCTTCTCATCTTCCTCTCTCCAGCAAACACACAAAATCTGAGACTGACTAAACCAAGCGGCACTGGTGGACATTTCCTAATGGGGAACATGCCAGCAGCTCCACAAGCTGCCATCACCCACCATGACTATGAAGCCCACAGGCTTTACCCAACCGGGTGAAGGAGGCCAGGCACCAGCAGAGCCCCTGTGGCTCTCATGCTGGGGTCCATGGGTGCCTGCTTGGCACCCTGCACCAAGCAAGGTGTCAGCAGGAGGCTGTGGGACCTGTGGGCTGCTGGGCACTGTATGGTACAAGCCCTGCTACAAGGTGCATCTGCCACCCCACTACTGGCTGGGGGCTACATGAGGTCCTTCTGGTTGGAGGAACGGTCAGGAGAGTTATGAGATCCTGTTGTCATCCATTTGTATCAGGTGTGTTCTACACCTGCTTATAAAGAATATGTTGTTCAAGCCCCTGTTAATGCAAGGTAAGCCAGCTTTTTAAATTAAAGAAAATAAGTAGAGAGGCTCCTGGGAAATTACTTTTAATTTCAGAGACACATTTTCACAGTAGGTGCCTCTTCCTGACACAGCTAAAGAGGATGAAGATGAAAGTTATTATAGACAGGCCACCTTCCCCACTACTTTCTGCCAGCACCAAGCATTTGCAGATGTAGAAAACAACTGAAGAGGCTGAAATAGTGCTTCATACCATTTCCAGAAAGCTTTAGTGGGATTATTTTTAACTATTTGCTGATCTTTGGGCTGGGATGGTTTCTTTTGCCCCAGGAGGCGATCAGTAATCACTTGAAGCCAAGGAGCCGCTTCTTCCACTCAGGGTGGCTGACCATGCACGCAGCAGCTCATCACCCTGCTTAGACCGTGCCAAATTGGCACTCAATGGGGCGAATTCCCAGAGTCAGTGGATTACCCCACACCTTGGTTTTCCAGCACTCGTGAAGAGGCTGTCCTCATAAAGAGAGCATGAGCAGAATAGCAAAAGGATGAGTAAACTGTTTTGCACAAAGCTAATAAAGATTTTTTTAGAGGAATTTTATTTAAGCACTACATTTAATTAGCTTTTCCCATGCTTTCAGCTTTGTCCTCTGGATTTACAGGGCTGAGGTCAGCGAGGATAGGTAATGCGGTAGGTGTAACCCATGGCACTGCTTCCCAGCAGCTCTGCGCGTCGGCTGAGCAGCGCTGCTGTCAGCCACCCTTGTTGCTGCCTGCTTTGCAGCTGGGAAGGCTCCCACCCGCTTGCTTTTGCAAGCAGCAGAGCCCAGTGGCTGACATTTCCACGGGCTCATTTTATTTTATTGGCGTGATGAAGGATCTCCAGTAGAGAGAGGTCATCAGTGAGCATGGTCCTCATGCCTGTGGTGCTACAGATGGTCCTTCCACTGCTGCTGCACACCATGCCAGGAAGAGCAGACAAGCACAATGGGAAGAAAAAGGGGGAAAATTTAATTTGCAATGAAAGCATGTTGTGTGTGGAAAATAAATTGGGCAGTGAACATCCAGTGGTGTTTCAGTAGAGCTGGATGACACAGGGATTGACTTCTTCACAAAGCTTTAAGACTGCAAAGTTCTTCCAGTTGTGCCCTGGGACAAAACCCCCAAATCTTTAGCAGTTTCACTTTACAAAGTGGCCAGTAGCTGCTATTACTAGACCAAGGGAAATTTTGACAGTGGATGGAAAGAGAAAGGCTACTTTGGTCCTCCTCCTTACTCCCCGAAATGTGGGACTATCAGGTATGGTTTCAGCATGGACCCTGGTGAAGGAGGTATACAGACAAGGCAGAAATGCGGCTTTCTCAGGGGACAACACTGCCCTGACACTGTGGCCACCTCTCCAGAGCGCTCCTGCATGGGGATGATGGCTTTGGGGGCTGTTTTGCACCACCTGAGGCAGCTGGTGTGGAGGACGGCACCTGTGTGCCCAGGCAAAGACTGATGAAGGGGGAACGGGGGACTCAGCTCAGTGTCACGCAGGGATGCCCCGGCACTTAAGCCGGTTGCTACAGGAAATGAATTTTAAAAGCAGATGGTTTAATCAGAGCACCAGGCTCCCTTGCTGTAATGCTGTGTCTTCAGATATTTTTACTGTTTTATTAACAAGTCTCTTGTACTTAGTTCTTTCCCGTTACTTGACAGATGCTTTCATCAGGGTTATATAAAGTCCTACTTTCACCCTTACTTTGCCTAGAAACAGGTTAAAGAAAAGCTGAAATACAGATTAATAATGATACGCAGAGCAAAATATTTACCACCTGGATTTAAAAAAATAAATGCAATTTTAAACCCGTTTTACAAGAGTTGATGCTCCGCAGCAGTACCTGCCTACCTAGGAGTGGTTTCTCCAGGGAAGCAGCTGTTTCTCTGAGGCTGATGGGAGCTCTGCGCTGCCAGGAGAGAGCCGGCGCGAAACGCCTCTCCTTGCACAGGCGCACAGAAATGGGAAAAACCCCTCCAAGAATTTCAGTGCTTGCTGTTGTCAGACAGCAAATTAGGCTTAGATTAGAGGGGCTCCCATTAAAATGTGTTGCTTCTGCTAGATGCTTTTCGGAGCAGTCAGACCAAAATTATATAGAGATATACAAGTTCAAGAAAATTCATGGTGTAAAGTTAGCCCTCCTTATTGCTGCATTCAAAGAAGCGCTTACAGAAAGCAGAAGCTTGCTCGCAATGGTGTCCCTGCACACTTGCTTGGCTGGACGGTCAAAATGACCAACAGATGTTACAGGTACATTTTGAAAGCATCTATGTGCTTTCTTACAACCCAAGCCACCTAAAGTACAAGTTCTGTTAAAGCAAACAATGGTTATAGCAGCCACAAGACATAAGTAACACCATTTTCAATTGTTTAAATATTGGTTACAACCCTTCAACATTAACAATGTCATCAAGATCATAGCAACTCTGTAAATCCCTTCTCAACCCTCCTACCTCATCGATTGACTTTATCATTGAATAAATACGTTCTCATTCTGTTGACATTAATTACAGTCCAAGAACTGAATACATCCTTTGGCTTTGTGGTTTTTTATCCAGTTTAGAAAACATACAAACAGAGGGATGCTCCATGTAAGATATCTAATTGCATGTTCTCATCTGAGCAAGGTATCAAATTTCCCAATACTGCAAATGGACATCTAGGGAAGGCTCAGTTCAGCTGCCTGAATGCAAGGTATCTAAACCTGGACCCAAATCCTGTGGAAAAGATAACTAATGTCCATATTTTATCCCATGCTCATCTCAAATGCACCAGCTGTCACAGCTTCCAGACCTCCAGGGATACATATTAATATCTGATATGTCCTCAATGAGACATAATGATCCTCCTTGGTTGAGGAGGATCAATTTAGAGATCAGTTAAATAAACTGGATATCCACAATTCCATGGATCCTGATGGGATGCACCCGCGAGTGCTGAGGGAGCTGGCAGAAGTCATTGCTGGGCTGCTCTCCGTCACCTTTGAAAGGTCCTGGAGAACTGGCGAGATGCCTGAAGGCTGGAGGAAAGCCAATGTCACTCCAGTCTTCAAAAAGGGCAAGAAGGAAGACCTGGGAAACTACAGGCCAGTCAGCCTCACCTCCATCCCTGGAAAGATGATGGCACAGCTTGTTCTGGGCATCATCTCAAAGCATCTGGAGGAAAAGAAGGTTATCAGAAGTAGCCAACATGGATTCACCAAGGGGAAGTCATGTCTGACTAATCTGATAGCCTTCTACAACGGCATGACTGGACGAATAGATGAGGGGAGGGCAGTGGATATTATCTGCCTTGACTTCAGCAAGGCTTTGGACACTGTCTCCCACAGCATCCTCATAGGCAAGATTAGGAAGTGTGGGTTGGATGAGTGNGGAGGTTATCCTCCCCCTCTACTCTGCCCTGGTGAGGCCGCATCTGGAGTACTGTGTCCAGTTCTGGGCTCCCCGGTTCAAGGACAGGGAACTGCTGAAGAAGGTACAGCAGAGGGCTACAAAGATGATTAGGGGGCTGGAACATCTTTCTTATGAGGAAAGGCTGAGGGACTTGGGTCTTTTTAGTCTGGAGAAGAGAAGGCTCAGAGAGGATCTCATCAATGCCTATAAATACTTAAAGGGAGGGTGCCGGGAGGATGGGATCAGTCTTTTTGCAGTGGTGCCCAGTGACAGGACAAGAGGTCATGGGCACAAACTTGAACATAGGAAGTTCCATCTAAACATGAGGAGGAATTTCTTTTCTTGGAGGGTGGCAGAGCACTGGAACAGGCTGCCCAGAGAGTTGCTGGAGTCTCCGACTCTGGAGACCTTCAAAACCTGCCTGGATGCCATCCTGTGCAACCTGCTCTAGGTATCCCTGCTCTGGCAGGGGTGTTGGACTAGATGATCTCCAGAGGTCCCTTCCAACCCCTGTGATTCTGTAATTCTGTGACTTTATATTAAATGGAATTTTGGGTCTGGGAGTTGGACCCAGAGCTTGCACCCATTTGTCAGATGGCACCAAGCTGAGTGGTGCAGATGACATGCCTGAGGGATAGGATACCATCCAGAGGGACCTGGACAAGCTCGAGAGGTGGGCCTGTGTGAACCTCATGAGGGTCCTGCACCTGAGTCAGGGCAACCCCCGGTGCCAATACAGGCTGGGGGATGAAGAGATTAAGAGCAACCCTGCTGAGAAGGACTTGGGGGTACTGGGGGATAAAAAGCTGGACATGAGCCAACAATGTGCTTTCACAGCCCAGAAGGCCAACTGTATCCTGGGCTGCATCAAAAAACAGTATGGCCAGGAGGTCGAGGGAGGTGATTCTGCCCCTCTACTCATCGAGATCCCCACCTGGAGTACTGTGTCCAGCTCTGGAGCCCCCAACATAAGAATGACAAGGAACTTTTGGAGTAGGTCCAGAGGAGGGCCACAAAAATGATCAGAGGGGTGGAATACCTCTCCTGTGAGGACAGGTTGAGAGAGTTGGAGTTGTCCAGTCTGGAGAAGAGAAGGCTCTGGGGAGACCTTATTGTGACCTTTCAGTACTGAAAGGGGGCTTATAAGAAAGATGGGGACAAACTTTTTAGCAGAGGCTCTTCTGATAGGACAAGGGGAAGGTTTAGACTAGATATAACTAATAGAGGGAAGATTTAGACTAGATATAAGGGAGAATTTTTTTTTACAATGAGGGTGGTGAAACACTGGCACAGGTTGCCCAGAGTGGTGGTAGATACCCCATCCCTGGAAACATTCAAGGTCAGGTTGGACAGGGCTCTGAGCAACCTGATCTAGTTGAAGATGTCCCTGCTCATTGCAGGGGATTTGGACTAGATAATCTTTAAAGGTCCCTTCCAACCCAAACTATTATATGATTCTATGATTTTATTCCAACTTGTTCTACTACAATTGCCCAAAACTTTAATACAGCCACTGTGAGGTAAGATTTTGGGGATGGAGGGAAATGAGAAAAAGTCTGCTTGAGGTCATTTAGCAATGGTCATCATTTAGAGAAAAAAAATATTTCAGCATAAAATGAAAGGCCAAGCAAAGACAAATTTAGTCTTACAAAAACTTTGAAAGCCTCAGCTGTGCTCAAGATTTTCTCCAAACCTGAATGTTTATATTACATTGATCACAAGAAATGTAAGTTCAGAAAATATTCAATATTTGTTTTAACTGACATACCTACATCTCAAAGATGGTTCGTAGATAGGCCCTGAGTATCATTCTCTTCATCAAATAAACATCTATAAAAAACAAAGGTGGTCTAAGGAAGGCTAACTGGCAGAAGATTTCCCATAGCATCCAGCTGTTCCAGTTTATTCATAATTAAGTGACATCAGACACATCTGCTGTATAAGTGGAAGCAAACCTTCCAAAGCGGTTACAGCTGCATGGTCTTTATTTTATTTTTCAAAGCGATGGGACCATCTTCTTTTCAAAATGACCTTTAATTAATCTCCATCTTCTAACTACTTCTGTAAATACTACAGTTGTCCATGGCTTGTTACCACATTAAATTACCGAACAAGAAATAACACAGAATGATCTTCTTTTTGAGGAGATTGCTGGGGATGCAGCAGCAGCAGCAGCAGCAGGAAGGAGCAGGGGAGGCATAGTGCTTAGCAGAAATAATACTGACATGAGCAATGATAACCTTTAAAAATGTTTCCTATGAAATGGAGATCAGGTAAAAATATAATCAGGTCTTTATTGACACAAGATTATAAGAAAAAAACCCCAGCCTTACATGGACAACACTCACAAACCTTCTGCTCAAATGGCATTTCATCCGGTTTAGGTGTTGGGAAGGAGGATCAAGCAATGGAGCAAGTGACTCCGTTCCCACTGGCCAACTCCCTTCATAAAGTGTTTTATAAATGATGATGCATAAAAACAGTGTTGTTCACTCTGTGCACTTGTGTTTCAAAGGAAGCCCAGGTTTCTTCTGTATTTTCCTCTACCCTTTCATCGGCTGTCCTGATCGTAACACCCTATTCTCAGCTTCACATAATCGCTTGTCTTGAATTTGCATTCAGTGGCATTACCCCTCTGAGAAGGTAACTGGCTGGCTGCAATGACAAGAGAGGTCACCCAAAGCTTGTGTTTCTACTAAAATTACTACAATAAATGATTTGTCACCTCCGAGGAAAAATATCTGAAAAAATAGAAAGTACTTTTCTCAGATACTTATAAAGGAAAATTGCATTAGCCCCATGAGACGTCAAGTAACGCGGCAAAGTGTTTTCGTATTTTACTACTCTCTTTAGCCAAACACAGGCTTGGCCACTTCTCATCAAAGGTGTATCCTCCAAAAAAAAGTGTTTGGTCCCTGAAATGAAGCAGCAATGCACGTCTGCTCAAGTGCAAACCTTGAAGGAGATCAACCCCTTCCAGCAGTGATGGATCCAGGCAGACCTGAGCCCCAGAGACATTTTGTGTAGCTCCCAGTCAGTAGGAGGTTGCGTGTGCCCTGTTCCCCTACCCCTGCTGCACTGCCTGGACTGAAGCTGCACTCAGCCTGCGTGTCCCCCCGACACCGGGAAAGCATTGCTGTAGGGCACCGAGTTGCAGAGGATGTGGATGGTGTTAAGATGGTGCCTCTGTGGGAGGTGTCCCAAGCACATGTCGAGGCCAAAGATTTGTGACTGAGCAGCAAAGGAAGAGCAGAACGCGCTGTGAGCACAAAAACAGAGTGAGAAAAATATGTTGCAGGATGCGCTTTGACACATGGTTGGTTTGCATATGAGAAAAGACAGTACTTGAACTTACCCGGAGCTCAGCAGAAGAATCAAGACACAAGCAGGATGGCATGTCTCAGAAAACACATAAGGTAAGCAAACTGAAACCACTATGAACCAGGTAGTTTAAGGGGAGTTTGGAGGCTCTTTTGGGGAATGGAGCCTTGCAAGGGCAGCTGTACCTAGGAAACCATATCATGAATGTCATGTAATGCTGAGATTTTGTATGTAACGGCAGCAGAAATACTGAATTAGGAAATGGATGTAGCAAAATGGAGATAACAGGGTCGTTTTTTTGGGAGGAGACCGGGTGGAGAAAGGGAGGGAAAGGTGGTGAAAAGGAGAGCAG
>VYXH01000029.1:489200-566546 GCA_013397275.1 Burhinus bistriatus | reverse complement strand
AGGGAGAGAAAAAAAAGAGAAAAAAAAAAAAAAAAAAAAAAAAAAAGGAGAACCAAGCATGAACCAACCAATCAATCAGTGAACAGCAGGAGGTGGGATGTTTGATGGCAGGAGAGTAGATGCCTACAGGCAGTGCTGAAGCTGATGGGCGCATCCCAAGCTCACTGGGATGCTGGAGGAAACCCCTTGGATGATCCACCAGAGTCTCCATCAGGTCTATGTCCAAAAGGCATGTGTGGGAATGTAGAGCAAAGAGGCGTAAAACTGCACTGCAGTAACACTTGGCATGGAAGGGCACAGGGCGGAGTGGCAGAGCTGGGACCCTTTGGAAATGACCAAGGTGTGATCTGCCAGACTGTTACAGTTTCCCATTACAGCTTTCAGTCTCATAAACAGGTAGATAAAACTGCAGTCAATTGCTGGAAAAATCATAGTGCTATCACTCATGCTAAAAAATAAATATAATTAAAAAATTAATATCACCTATTCTTAAAAAAAAAAAAAAGAAGATATTTTGCAGGGTGCTTTGAACATCATTCTTGCTGCTGAGGAAACATCTTTGCATTCAACAGGTATTTCTTAATACACGTGCAGTTAGGGTGAATTATTTGTTGATGGATACATAGTGAACCTGGCTTTTCCTCTTTACGATGAATGATGATGAAACATGTATGCATTTAGAAAGTGACAGAGCAGTGTTCATCATTTATGAGCTGGCTGGTAAACTAATAATGCAGGACTGTTCCCTATTAACTATCTGTTCTGGCAGATAATGGTTGAGCGCTGAGCACCGTCTTATCAAGAATGTAGTGGTCTCTGCGGTCTTGCACGTCAACGTGGGCCTGCGAGTGCAAAATACGGAGAGGCTCTCATTGGGTTAAGCAATCAGAAACTCTCCAAGTGCACCCGTAATCTGCTTACTGGTTAAGCTGGTTGGGAAGCAAGCAGCTGAGACCCTGCTGACCTTGCCCAGGGGGTCATCTCAGTCCACACAAATTTTGGAGGGTCTCAGATTGTGCAAAGGCGGTGTGCTGACCCTGCTCAAAATTACTGCAGCTGCATCAGAGATGTGTTGTTCTCCTGCTTGCACAAGCATGTGTGATGCTGATGATAATCTGCTGTTAATTGGGAGAGGCTGACAAAATAGACAAAAGGCAAATAACTGTTACAGGAAGAAAAGGTGCATTTTCCACCAGTACTACTAACACTGAATCCAAAGAGCAGGAATGACTTTTCCATCGCTCTCATTAAATGTCATGAAGCCCAAAGACTACTATGCATTTTATTATATTTAGATTTAAAAAAAAATAAATGAGTGCAATCCAATCAAGGAGGCTGGCTTGAGGGGGGAGGAAGAGGAGGATAGACTTATAGCTCTATCTTGAAAGGGCAGTGTGATATGATACCATTGCATACTTGTTCAAATTATCACCAAACCCCATCACCGTTATCACCATTATACAGCCTTTTATGTCCTTACTTTAGATGTTTATTTATATCTCAGATGTGGATGCTATAGTGACCATTTACCTGGTGTAATATTAGGTCTTTTATACTTCCTTTTCCCTTCCAGGAGGAAGACACATCCAATCCCAGGGATTCCCAAAGGTTGATTTCACTGGGAAAGATCAAGGCAAAGTACCTTGAGTACCTCGGCTTTTTCCATCACCTTTCCAGTGATGGAGGTGAGGCTGACGTGTTTGTAGTTCCCTGGATCCTCCTTCTTGCCCTTCTCAAAGACTGTAGCAACATGTGTTTTCTTCCAGTCCTCAGGAACCTCTCTTGGTTGCCACAACCTTCCAAAGATGGTCAGGACTGGCATTGCAATGACTTTGGCCAGTGTCCTCAGCACTTTTAGGTGCATCCCATCGCGTCCCATGGAGTGTGTACATCCAGTTTCTTCAAACATTTCCTAACTTGATCCTCCTTCACAGAGAAGGGTAAGTCTTCCTTGCTCCAGACTTTCCCCCTGGCCTCAGGGACCTGTGATTCCTGAAGGTTAGTTTTACTACCGAAAGCCAAGGCAAGAAGGCACTGACCTTGGCTTTTTCCATGTCTTCTGTCACCAGGTCTCCTGTCGGATTCATGAGCAGGCCTGCATTTACCCTGTCTGTCTTTTGCTGCTGATACACTTGAAGAAGACATTCTTTTTATGTCCACCACTGGATTCAGCTCTGGAGGGGTTTAACTGACCACCTCTCTTTCCATCTGTGCTGTATTCCCACAGGAACCATCTATATTTAACCTTAACAGAATCTTCTACTTTTTTTCAGTAATTCTGCATGATTTTCTATAATAATTTTATATTATTAATATACTCCCCCTTGCATTTATTTTAAATTGGCAACATACTATGGGCAGTTATTTGTATGTGAGTAATTGAGATGACTCCTCATTCCTTTAGAAGATCTTGCAGAAGTAACAAGCTGTTACCATGTTAAAGGTTCCGTGTTCTGTTATCATTATTATGCTTAATACACATTTTCTAGGATGAAAGGAAGGAACTAAAGGATAGCTGAACTTCTTCCTTCATGTGTACTTTCTTTTTTTGTGAAGTTGATCAAAATGGATTAGAATTTCTCTGCAGAAATATTTCCCAATTTCGACTCTTTTTTTTTCTGACTTTGAAGTGTTTTTGTCCCTGTAAATAAAGTAAAAAAACCCCCCATTGTTACATTTATAATTGTTATAATTTTCTGCAGGGAACACATGTTATTACAGAGGTATGAATTTCACACTTGTGGGAGATCAGTGGAATGAGACCATCAGCTATGTCTGTTGCCCTGTGTTGCCCTGACCATGTGTGGATGACCACCTCACTACTGTGGCTCTGGAAGGTCCTTCTGGAGCTTATTGCCATCTCATACTGTTTCCTACAAGATGTATTTCTTTTCGCTGTGATGCTAGCTTGAGAAATTCCCACTCCAAATGCCTTTATTGGGGGCCACTTGTTCCCCTTCTTGGGTTCTCCATCCCCAGGCACTGCAGTTTGTTGCCACTTCAGCAGTGTTGCTGTTCCTCATCTCCCCGATCCTGTTTGCAGCGTGGACCTCAGTGAACAATGGCAGAAAGGGAATAGCGGCACAGACTTCTGGTTTGAGGAGGACTGACTTAATCCAGCTTTGCATGAAGGCAGTCTATGATGCAATTATGATTTTGGAGGTCAGCCACTTCTTCAGAGGGTGATCAAGTAGCCACAAAGTCTATGATATTTTGAAGGATTGTTGTTAGGTTTTTGCCCTACCAAGTGTCTTGGTTTATGCTAAGAAAAAAACTCATTCTCTTGTGAAATGAAACCACCATATTTCTCATCTTACACAGAAATGAGAAGCCAGCATGCGTGGGAAGTGGAGAACGAGGACAGATTTCCATATGTTGTGCCCCAGGAATGCTTTAATTTGTTTTTAAGCGGGATTTGGTAAAGATTTGGGCAAGTTTTATTCACTGTTTTACTTGAATTACAACTCCCTTCCTAATTTAAAAACACTGCTGTGTTTTACCCCGTTCACCTTTGGAAAGAGACTGAACTGTGTGTGCTGGTAGCAAACTTCAATCCTTCCCCTCTTGCCAGCTTGCCCAGTCATCACTACAGAGCACAGCTTCCTACAGGTCCCCCTGGGGAAAACCTATACTTGCATCCATTAGGGAGGTTGAGCATTTCTCAGCAGGCAGGAACAGCACTCTGCTCTGACTTCTGATGCTTAAACGGACTTCTGACCATTCCAAAATCGTCACCACCACCACCCCTGCTCCCTTACAACTTGCTTCCCTCCAGCCTCTTAAGGGTCATTAGTCTTCCCTTTCCAGTGCTTTAGTATTATACATGATGGACCAGACTGTGCTAGTGTGTACTCCTTGCAATCCCCCGAAAGTCCGCAATAAAAACCGACACAGATTTCCCCTAAAAGTCTTGTGTGATGGGAATCACTGATTTTTACCAGCTGTATACTGACCCTGAGTTATTTTAAAACTGCAAGATTCACACTTGGACAGAAGCATATGGATTAGTTCTATTTATTAATTTATTTTTAACTTTCTCTAGAGGTTTTCACTGATATTCTGGTTTCTAAGTCCTGATGTGTGGTAAATACTACTTTGCTTGTAGACAGCTCACAGTTTTGACTTGTTTAGTGATGTTCTTCCTAATTATCCACTGAGAAGAAAGCATTATACGTCCACAAGTCTAGTTCATTTGAATTCAGATAATAGCTTCGTTTCAATAATTTATTATTTCTAATTTATAATTTAATGACCAAAGCTACACATTGCTGTCTATTTTTTATATACTTACTCAAATAACATTTGTGTTTTCACTTCACTTCTCTCCTAGCCTTTGTCAGAATATTTATCAGATTTGTATTTCCAGTTTGATTTTCATAGAATCGTACAACGGTTTAGGTTGGAAGGGACCTTAAAGATCATCTAGTTCCAACCCCCTTGCCATGGGAAAGGACACCTCCCACTAGACCTGGTTGCTCAAAGCCTCATCCAACCTGGCCTTCAACACTTCCAGGGATGGAGCATCCAGAGCTTCTCTGGGCAACCTGTTCCAGTGCCTCACTCCCCTCACAGTAAAGAATTTCTTCCTAATGTCTAATCTAAATCTACCCTCTTCCAGTTTGAAGCCATTACCCCTTGTCCTACCACTACATGCCCTTTTGAAAAGTCCCTCTCCAGCTTTCTTGTAGGCCCCTTTCAGATATGGGAAGGCTGCTATAAGGTCTCCCCAGAGCCTTCTCTTCTCCAGGCTGAGCAACCCCAACTCTGTCAGCCTGTCCTCATGGGAGAGGTGCTCTAACCCTCTGATGATCTTTGTGGCCCCCCTCTGGACCCACTCCAACAGGTCCATGTCCTTCTTATGCTGGGGACTCCAGAGCTGGACACAGTATTCCACATAGTGTCTCATGAGAGCAGAGTAGAGGGGCAGAATCACCTCCCTCGACCTACTGGCCATGCTTCTTTTGATTTTACTAATCTTTGTATTCCTATGCTTCACTTCCCTGGCATCAAGAGGAAATTCAACAGTAAAAATAATCAGAGAGTTGCTCTGTTTCTTATTTAGTAAAGCTCATTTCAAAATCTGATAGCTAAAATTTGGTGAGACTATTTTTCTCCAGTGGTAGAAGAAGCAGCCCTTGAGTCTCCGTTAGCATTCAAATCAGTTATTAAAACAGAGCAAAACTGCAGTGGTACAAGACAATGTACTGGTAATGCCAAAAACAGTTTCTGCAAGACAAGAAAGTTGGGAAAGTCTTCCCAGCTTGGATGAATTTCTGAAGAAAATGTTCACTAATGTACAGATTTACAATTTCGAATCTAACAGAAGGGGCTTTCTGCTCACCTGTGTGGTGACGTTGCTTTCACCCGTGTGGCCACAAGAATATTTGTTAGATGAGAGGTGTGCATGGAGTCGTTATACATCATGGAACACTTGTGTCCCTCCTCCATATAACATTGTCTTGTTTCTAAACAGTTTTTAAATTCCTAGCTTATAAAATAATAAGGGACTTAAAGCCAAAGTATGCATTTCAAGCACTTCCTCTGTAATTACTGTAGCAGTTTGCATTTGATAATGCTGGTCACTATTACAGTTGGTTTTAACTTTTTGAAATACACTTCCAGGTTCCTCTCCTCCCTGTTGCAGAAACCTCTTCTTCACATTAAAACTATGTGCAAGGTTGAACATAAAAGCCCTGCATTAGCCATGGTTTTGGAAGACAAGGGAAGGAGGAAAGGTGGACTTTGCAGCATCTCTATGCAATTTCGCTGTAGCAGCACTAATGTAATCTCCTTCCCAGTTCCTCTGTGTTGCACACGTGTGCTCAAGCCTTTCCCCCGCCAAGTCTCAGATACAGAGGATAAAGAGTGAAGTGGGGTCTCTCTCCCTTCAGCAGGGGCATTGTTGCTTCCTTGCCTTTAACCCTGCAGTTTTCACAAAATTTAAAAAAGCAACACTTCTGTTTTCCCCCTCAAAGTAGCTTGAATCATTGACCAATGAGTTCAAAGTTACAGGGGTGAAGAAGGTTACCCGGGAGTCTCGCTAACATGGTTTTTTTGAAACATAAATTAGTTTCTGTACAAAATCGGTACAATCATATATATTTTGTTTCCTAAAAAAGAGGTGTTCACTTCAAGTTATAAATTAAACAAACTTGTTACTTTTGTGTAGGATTGATTTTCTATATCAAGATAAGAATTCATTGCTAATAGCACAATGTGGATGACTAATTACTTAGAACCAGACACAGAACAACCAATTTGGACATCTTTAGAAAAATGCTGAAATTTATTTAGCCTTGGCTGATTTATTCAATTCACTAAGAAAACCCAGTGATTTATTACAAGACGCAAAATAGTAAAATTATGTAAATTATTTAAATCCTAAACTCTCATTTGCAAAAGAAAATGGCTGGATGGGAGGGAGAACTGCGAGCTCAGTCCCCCAGCATCAGCTTGGGAAAGGTGCTTCACACTCCACACTGGGTGCATCAGGGCAGCTGGGTTTAAGAATTAGGTTTCAATGTTATTCACAGTTTATACTTGACCACCTTACAACCGAAAAGCACAGAGGTTAAATGACAGATTTAAACTCCCGGTGGAGACAGGATACGGCTCTGTCCCCAGCAGTATCGGGCAGGCTGATTTCCAGGAGCTGCCGCTGACAATTGTTACTGTGAGTCTTCTGCAATGGAAATCTGACAAATTTTGGCTTGGTTCCATCTCTCACACCTGACTACCAAGGAATCCTAAATGACCAGGTATCAGCTCCTAGATGGCTAAAATCAATTAAATTTTGTGTCTTTTTATTTCTGGTAACATATTAAGATTTTATTGTAGCTGGGGAAGATTATGAATATACAGCTACAGAAATACGCTCTCGGGAGCCTTTTTCATCTGCCCTCCAGCTCCAGAGAGGCTAAGCTCTACCTAAACCATCCCCAACAGAGGTCTAACTAACCTAAAAGCCTTCCAGTGCTGGAGACCTCTCGTACTCCCTGAGCAATCAACGCCAGGGTTTCTTTATCCTCACATCTGGAATGCTCCTTCCAGCATTTTAGCTATGTTTCCCCAGGGTGCTCTGGCTAAGGCTTGTGCTCTTCACCCTTCTCACAGTAGACATGAGAATGGGTAATTCCCTTTCTCTTTGTGAGAGTCTTTTGGACATTTGTTATTTGTATCCTCCTGGGCTCTTCTTCATCCTCAGGTAACCCTCTCAGAACTGTGGTCTTGCCAGGTTTTTCTTCTCTCCCTCCTCTGGGAGATGATTCTCTCAAAGTCTTCTCCATTTACCAAGTGTATTCTTCATTTTGAAATCTTAAATCCAGTTGTCATTTACAGGTCTGTCTATCTTCCATTTCTCGCCAAATAACTTGAAAAGTTACGTCTCAGGCTGGGTCTGTGCCACTCTATTCTTCTAACCCATTTCGCATGATTTTTAGTTGACTGCCACGGGTAAAGCAGCATGAAAGTAAACTGTGTGATTGAAAGGTATCTTTCATAAAAGCAGGGGATACAACCTACTCACAGCATTTCACTGAGAGCTCTGCTCTATTAACATGTGTTATCTCTGCTGGAAAACAGTCAGATTGCTTCTCCGGGTGATTTGCTCTTGTGAGGGTTTCTTACTGCTAAGTCACAAAGAAACGACAATGCTGGAGCCTGGTTTTCCTTGAAAGACAGCACCCGTCTTGTAAAGTATCTTATTTCCGAGGTAGTTAGAAAAAGGGGAAAGTTTACTCTATAATGCCTATTTCGATACCAATCTTTATTCCAAATACTGTTATTTCAGCTGTTTTCCAGTGATCAGCCCTGTAATGTGAGGCAATTATGTATCTCATTTCACTGTGATTTTAGATGCACTTTTTGAATTCCATGTTTTCTTTTGCTTTTCTTTTCTAGTGAGAGAAGCAAAAGAAAAATCAGAGAATTTTAGAGGAGCCTTCTTTTGCCTGGAAGGCTTGCAGCCAAACCTTGCTGTCCTTCCTGATGCAGTGAAACCAAGGGGTTTTTTCCACTTTAGTTAAAATAATACTATAGCCTTGATACAGAACCCAGAGTTTTTTCTCTTTTTTTTTGGATAAATTAAATATTTGCATAAATTTTCAAATTACAAAGAAGCAGAGTTAATCATGGTACATCTAGGAGCACCTTTGGAAAGCATGGCAATAGCATGCACAATTTTGAGCTTCTTTGCTTCTTACATGATGTCCTGGTTTGAGGTAAAAGGGGACCAATTTTCTGTTCAGTAATTTTACTTCGCAGCTCAGCCTCTTCTAACTAACTGAACTCTCTGGAACTCTCTGAAATTAGCAGCATGTTGTGGAGACACTGTTCACTCTCAGAGAGATAAGACCTGATTATTTATAAGTTATGCCAAGGAATGGTATGCAGAGAGGCTCTCGCTTATATGTATTGCTATAACAACCAAGGTCAACCAACTTTGTATTTTCCCTGTTGGAGAGTCAGAAGTGGAAAAGCGAAGAGGGGTCACACCTGTGGGGAGGAGCGGACAGGACAAGTGACCCAAAACTGACCAACAGGGTATTCCATCCCATCTGCCTCATGCTCAGTATAAAAGCTGAGGGATCAAAGGGTCAGCTCTTTCTTCAATGGTCAGCATCCAAGGAGAACTCTGTCTTTTCATCTGCCTTTGGTCCTGATCCTGAATCCAGATCTGAAATCCAGTTCCCGTCCATCACTGAGTCCTGTCTAGGACTTTCCCAGTGCCTGCTGGTGACATGATCATCATCCTGGGAGCTTGATATGGTTTTGTATATATTATATGTATTTCATTATTTTCTTTTTATTTTATTATTAATATTTCATTAAAGTAGTTTAGTTCCTTCTAAACTTTTAAGTCTTTCTCTTGCTCCTTCCTCTCCTTGGAGAGAGAGTTGGGGGACAGCATCTGTCATTCATCTCAGTGGCCAGTCAGGCCCAAACCACAACACATGAAGACTAGCAAATCACGTGACTGCTACTCATTTAGCTAAGGAGGAGACAGGGTATGATACCTTAGACAAGTGGCTGAGGCATTGAGGACATATGTATTTCATGTTCCCCTTAAATAATCACTGGAGATAACACTGGAAACCATGTCCCTGCATGCAATATTCACCCAGGACGATAGTCTGGGGTAGCCCAGGGCTGGAAACACCCCCTGGTTTGACCACTTACCAAAGAGCCAACACACCCCATGTCCTTTTTAGTCAGTGGAGGGTACCAAGGGAAGGGCGGTCTCCCCCAGGACACTGGCTGCTTCTGCAGTGGGGTTTTGCAGAGGCTCAAAGCAGCCAGTGTGCTCTGAAATGCCTCTGGGCCAGGCCTGGCAGGTGAAATAGCACACGAATTCACCATCTGCCAAGGTGGAGGATGTCCAGGAGCTGCTCCAGCCTCAGCCAGGAACCCACCTGAGGTGCTGGTAAGTGTTATTAGCAGAGACGATGCTACAGACGTCAGAGTGTCCCAAAAGCAAGTGGTAGAGGTGTGTTCATGAGTGTCTGAGGAGCAAAATATTTATAATTAAGCTGTATCTACTGGCATTTAGGCAGTGTTTATGCAAGTCCTTGTATGGGACAAGTTTATATGCCAAAGCCAAAGATATATTTTGTACCATACTCATTCATGCTTTGTTGAAAATTTTCTCTCTTCCATCTGTGGTTGCAAGGATGTGAGCAATAGAGGTCTCAGGCTGCCTTTGTCCCCCTTCCTCTCCCTCATTTGTAAAGTTTATTCTGTTAGACTATACTGACAACAAAAGCCTATCCACAAACAAGTTTATTTGAGCTTCCAAAACCTTCCTTTTCCTGCCCCCCCCATCCCTACAGTAGGTGTTACAGGCACAGACACCTATAAAGTGCTGAGGAATCCCTGGGCATGGAAGGGTGGTCCTTCCAGTGTCTCCACAAGTCAAATCAACAAAATAGCTAATATTTTCTAGGCTACCCAGTAGATTAGAGGGAAAAAATCTGTTTCTGGATCTCAGAGAGATTTTGAAGAGTAAGGCTTTCGCTCTGCATCCTCATACTCCTGGAAAGTGCTGGCAGTCACGGTTCTGTCCTTTTAAAACAATATAATGTCCTTTTTTTGCTTTCTCTCAGCAACTTTTTCAGACTTGGTTGAGGATCCCTTTGCATATGGACATTTTGTATGAAGCTCTTCATTAAGTACATTTTTATACAATAAATATAATGTAAACTTAGCAAAGAAGAATAAAACCAGCCATCATTTTGCTTATAGAAAATTTGAAGTGTTGGATGACATGGCTGCGTGAAAAAAAGCAACTGATCTGGAACTCTTCTTTTTTTTTCCGTAATGGTGAGCTACATGATAAAGTCGATTTTGAAAATCTTTGGGTCAGGAATTGCAGGTCAGATCCCTGCCAAACTCCACTTCAGTCCCTGTGAGGGTCCCCTTGTCCTCCTACAGCAGCACGAGGGCTGATGCAGCAGAGGGAAGCTCAGGTGCCTCCAGGGTCCTGTCCTCTCTTCATGGATGTGGCAGCATCACCAGGCACATCCTTGTGCCGGCTGGGGGGCAGTGTTTGGGGGCTCAGCACAGCCCAGTTTCTGTAAGGGGAATGTGAGGTGCTACTTTTTTAAAATGCAGGTATGGTGCCTGATAGTGGGTGTTTTCCATCACAGCCACCTACCTCTGCTGAGAACCGAGCTGGAGAATGAGGGAGTGCTCGAAATGGAGCATAGGCGTTGCTTGCTGCTATTTTTACTTGCATCATTACCAGCCTGCCCCTTGCTGGTCCTGCTGACTTGTGCTGAGTCCTTTGAATTAACAGGAGACTTGGTGGTGCAGAGGGCAGAATTACAAGTCACGGCACTTCTTATGAGCAAGCACCCATAAGCGTCACTGTAGAGTAGGTCAAGGATGGTACTGCTGCTTGCATCCAGCTGCCAGAGCAGTACAGCAGTGTTAAGGGCCGTTTTATTCTGACGAATTTGGGAACAATAATTCACTGTTCCTGACCATTATTTGGATTTTAAATAATTCCAAGTAATTGGTGTGACTGATCTGGGTTTGGGGGATACTCATGGTCTCTGCCAAAATTTTTCCCTCACTTATGAGAATAATTAGTTAAAATGGGAGAAAAATAGTCTCTGACTTGGCTGATTTTTTTTTTTTTTTCCATCTACTATGTCAAAATCCCATCCATGCCTTGTCACCTGCTGTCTACTTTGGGACAATATTTCTTGTCAGAAACATGCATCTGAAAACGTAAATGATGCCTTCAGCTGAACCTCCAAACTACCCAGTGGACCACTTCGGCCAGGTACCTTCTCTGGGTCTGAAACCAGTAGGTAAAATGTACAGAGAGATGCTGGAGTTGTGGCACTCACCCTTTGGTATCCTGCCCCTTGGGGATGTGCATGGCTGGACTCCTTGGGGGTGTATGGTCCCTGAGAGCACCTCAGAGCCAGCCGACCAAACTTAAAATCGCTCAAAGCAACAAGTAGGAAACACCAACAAGCAAGTAACTAGGCTTTGTTTGGCATGCTGTGTATAGTCCTGGTCTTCCGCATTCATGAAAGACAAAGTTAAATTGGAAAAGGGGCAGAAAAGGGTTACAAGGCTCTCTCTCCTCTCATGAGCTTCTTATTGCATGCCATTGGAGCAGTTTGGCGCGTTACACATAGCAAAAGTAAGGCAGAGAGGGGATGTGTTTACTACATTCAGACACTGCAAGGGTGGAGGGGATAAGCAGAAAGGACGGAGCTATTCAAGCTATAGACACCATGGGCACAAGACCAAGTGGTGTAAACTGGCCATGAATAAACTTACATTGGGAAATAAAAGATTGTAACCACATGTGACAAATTCTGGAATAACTTCCAGCTAAATGCAGAAAGCACGTCTTCTTTCAAAGCAGCCATTAAACAATATATGGGAGGGATGAGATAAGGGAAGTAAGCACATAAGCTGCCTTGCTTGCAATGACTTATGTGCTAGAATTTAGTTTTCATGGGATACTCTGAATCATGACACAAGGAGCATGTTGCACGGGGCACGGTGCTAGCTTCCCATCCGACACTTTCTGCGCCAATGGTCCCTAATGCATGGCAGTACGTGCTCAGATGGGGAGGCCCACCCTAGCCAGTGGCCAGGGGGATCCGGTGTTTTTCAAGGATGAGTGTTTCAGATTGAACTGGGGAAGCCAGAGTTTTGAAACCATACTTCTGCGTGTCAGGTGAGCACCTGTGTCTTCTGTTTGGTTCAGCAGAGATACTCTGAGAAAAGCTCTTGGGTCGGCAGGAACTTGCAGACAAGGCAGGTGGGGAAATGCCTGGTTTGAAAAATCCTTCTGTGGCTGAGATGGGAGAAAAGCTCTGAGCAGCTTAGTGGCATCAAGCTTTTTCTGTCAGAGGAGACGTAGCCGCCGTGGTGAGCAGAGAGGGGTGGAACGGTGGCTGGGAGAACACCTGTGCCACAAATGTGTTGGGAAGAAGCACAGGCAGTCGGGTACCTCTGCTTTGGGGGCTACATCTGCTGCTCCGTGAAGCCTTTGGGAAGGAGATATTTTTATTATTTCACACTTAATGTTCCAGATATTTCCAAGGCATTACACCCAAAAGAGGTCTTTCCTTCACCTTCTGCCTGCTTCTCCACTGACTACACTGGAAGAGCATAATCTGTGTAATAAAATCAGCTGAGCATCCCTGGCGAAAATGGTGTCAGTGTTCAAGGTCTGGAGCTGGTGGTGAGATCTCCCACCTCTGAGTGGTGCAGTCCAAACCCCTGGGGTTGTGGACCATTACAGCATGAAAACATAAGTGCGTGTGTAGCTCTTGCAGTATGTTTCATTCTTCAGCCAAATAAGATACGATTACGTTTCTTTTACATGCTTTTAAAGGCTCTAATCCCTGCAGGAATAAAAAGGAATTATTTGTTAGATTAATGTAAACACTTCACTACAAAACCAGAGCTTTCATGCTAGGGCCAAAATATTTATGTTTTCTATCAGTAGGAAAATACATAAGACATACCTGCCCATTATTAATCATCTTTATGTTAAGAAAACCTTTCATTTATGGTTACCAAGTACATGTTGTGTGATTAGGCTATTTTAAAACATGATGAATGGAAATTTTACCTCTGTTCTGCCAATGAGGCAATTTTTATACTCAGATGATATTTACATTATAAATAGCACAAGCTGACTGCATTAATACTAATAGAATCATTTGTTATTGCTCTCTCGGCACTTTTCATGAAAGCTGGCTTCATTGGATTTAAATCCAGCTGGATCGTTTGCCCAAGAAGGTATTTGTGCTCTGGCGTTGGGGGTGCCAGCAGCAAGGTGTGTTTCCCTGCCTGTTAGCTCCATGTGGAAACAAATCAGCATCCTTTCATGACTTAAATGAGATTATTTCTCCCCTCCTCCCCTTGCTGATTTGAAAAGTGGTTTTCACATTAATTTTGTGAATAAAGCTTGGAGGAGCCTGTATAACATTTCCTTGACCGTTTATATATTCAAATTTCCATGAGAGCTAAATCAGGACATCTGTCTCTCTGCAGCCACAACACTTCTCCTTTCCCTACTTCTTCATATAAGACGTATTTCCTAGGGAGACCTCCAAGCCTAAGGAGATGCTACGGTAGTTAGACAAACACTGCTGGGCGATAACACTAAGTATGCTGCTAGTATGATTAACTCACTGCAAGCCCTCTTCATCACAGAAATTCATTTCTGCACTGAAATACATTTCTACACACAACCCCTTCAGCAAACAAAAGAGTAGTTACAGGATGAGGGTTGAAATTACCCTCGCCCATATTAGTTTCCAACAGTGCCTAAGGCTGTGTGACAGCCCTGATGTGAGTGGGGACACAGAAAATCCCAGTGCTGGACCTTGCTCTGGACCTCCAACATCCTTTACTTCTCCTTGGGTGATAACATCACACGTGTGCAGACAGAGCTCGGGGCTGTGTTAAAAGCACTCCAAGGAGCGGCGGTGGCCCCGCTGGGGTGGCACTGCAGCCCGTGCCAGGCCCTCCATGCATGGTTGTCACCGACCCCTGCTTGGCTTTTCCTGCAGGGCCACTGCCTGGTCCGGATCTGGGGAGGCACTAGCCCCATTTTAGGAGCAAGCTGTTCAATATTCTGTTTTTCCTCGATGTCGAACGTGTGGCCCCAGGCCTTATTTACTGCATGCTAGCCAAACCCAGCTCTCAAATGCTAATTTCCTAATACCGTTTTTCCTGTGGCATTCATTAACCCATAATGTGGCTGCTTCACAAACATTAATTAACTTATCTTCACCACATGCCTGCAGCAGCGGAGAGGTGTCGCTGGCCTTGCTTCCAACCCCTCTGAGGCACAGTGTGACGAACATAAGCAGCTACCTACAGAGGGCTGGCCCAAGATGAGCTCTCAGAGAGGGCAGGAGGAGCAAGAAGGAAACTTCAGTGAATTTTGCTCAAGCCTGTATGTGCTTAGGAGCCCCCCTCTACCCCAGTATTGGTAAAATTCTGCCCTACCTGAAGTCAGAAGGAGGTGCTCTAGCTGGATGTTATTCTCTGTCCTTCCTGACATGCCAAGGCACTGGGCTAGGATCACAGCTTAGGGTACCCTGGGATCTGCACCGTAGTGAAACAAATGGGGACATCTCCATCCTCCTTGTAACTCCTGCAGCTTGCTCATCACAAGCATCAGAGCAGAGAAGGTGGCAGGAGACGGCATCTCCATCGTCTGGATCAGGACCCCAACCAACTGAGCAAAAGCGAAACAACAGATAGCTGAAATCCTAACTTTCTGTTTTCAACTTTCTTGCTTTATTAACTAGTGGAGGAATAAATATGGAACAGATGGTAGTCACACAGGGACATGTTCAGACCACCTGCAACAGAGCCAGTGTTGAAGGTACCAATGACTGATACAGACTCTCTACTGCCATATTGTATCCCTATGGCTGAGGAAGTTGGGCAAGTTGGGTTAGATGCCTAGGCATGAGCTGTGTCAATATGTCCCTTTTATTCCTGGACTGCAGAGACCCAGGTGTGACCACCCCAGGTTTTGGAAGTGTGAATAACTCAGTGCTTTTTGGTGTGGGAGATACTAAAACTTACCTTTGTGCCATAGCAGGCAGTTTGACTATGGCAGGGTATTATCAGAGACCTGGAACGAATCACCATCTCTCTGTGAAGAGAATATGTATGAGGAATAACAGGAAGGACAAATGGAAAACGGCAACCCTGAAATCAGCAAAGCTGTGTTACTGCTCTGGAACACCCAGCTTACCGGAAGCACATTTGTACCCTCGCCTTATGGGTCCTCTCACATTTGGACCCCAGACACTGGGGTCCAATATTTAGACACATCAATATTTAGTATTATGTGTGTAGATGCTCAGTGACAGTCAGATTCTAATTAGACAGCATTATTTAGAAATGTAAAATTTCCCAAAAGATGGCATGTGAAGTGTCTTGCTATGGTAATCGGTAGTTTTTCTCATTCCTAGATTACAGACATCATAATTATTTCACATCATTTTCCTGCTAGTTGGAAAAAATCTGCTTACTTTTTGTGGTGGGAGGGGAAGGAGCCCAGCTGCTTATTTATTTACATTGGTTTGTTATGCTGAGAAAAAGAGAAATACAGTAGCACCAAGCATCCCATTTCTGTCTTCTCCTAGGGTATGTATTTGCTGTGACTAGAGATAATCACAGCTTTTTTCCTTCCAGGTGTTTCAATTTTTCTCCCTTAATATAGCTTATATAAAAACAACATGCATTTTGTAATCAATACCTTGACAAAATGTTTTGGGTTTTTTTTTTTGTTTCCTGAATAAATTTTGCTGTTATTTTAACATGGACTCAAACTTGCTGGCCTTTGCAATTACACAACTAACCTGATTTGTACAGCTGTTAAAGTAAACTTGGAAATTATATTAGTAAGCAGCATCTCTAACCTCTTTCATGTTATTTTTTTAGATCCATTAGAGCAACAGTAACAAAATACCCTTTAAGATGTTGTCTTTGTTCTCTAAATCATAGTATTCGGTGGAGCTGAGATGAGTGTATATGGGCCATTATTCGATGGGATATTAGATTGCTTCAGGGGTGAGTTCTGAGCAATGAAAAGTTCAAATAAATAAATCACAGCCCACAAAATCCTCTCATCCTTCTACCATGTTATTCTCTTCCAAAACTTCAGCTTGATTTCACAGTCACAACTGCAGTATTAAGATGTCTCCAAAGCAACAGTTTAATTTTTTTTGCAACTGCGGAACATGGCTTCTGCTTTGTGTCACTTTATACTGTCCCACGATTACCTTCAGCTCCCCAGTGCCCAGAGTTCATCCAAAATCTCTGGGGCAGGGATCTTTTCTCTAATGTCTCTCATGAGTCTGGTGTCCCTAAACACTGAGGTACCACACATCATCATTAATAAAATATCCATGCATGCAGTCAGGTTATGACAGAGATTTTTGAAGAGGTGATTGGAGGTTGCAAGTACTTCTTTACAGGAAATCCTTGGGGTTTAAGTAGAAATCTAGTACTTTGCTGAAAGCCATGAATTTTAACCCTATTTGCCAGCCTCCATCACCTGTCATTAAAACTGTACTTCATAGAAACTCATCTGTCTAAATATTTCAGCTGTGGTTTTATTGTCCATTTTATTGCTGCCTAGCAAGCATAGCAAGCTTAGAAGTTTAAAAAATAAGATTCCCAAAGACTTTTGGGCTAGAGATAGGTAATGCTTTCTGTTGCTATAAGACCTAATCAACCATTTTGAAATAGCACCATTCCTTGACACTATTTCCAGAGAGCTCCTGGAAGAGCTCGTTTCTGCAGCAGTGCATTTTGATGGCTGCAGTCTGCACCTGAGGTGTGGGGGTGTTCAAAAGAAACAAACAGGTAAAATACAGTGGCGCAGCATTAAAAAAGGGTCTTCTGGTTTTTCTCCCTTAACTTTGAAGCTGATGTGAGCTTGCTGTTGCCATTGTGGAAATGCAGGTGGAAGAGAGCAGGTGCGTATGTTTCCAGACCATTTCTGTGGGAAAGAGGGAGCATTTTCCAGAGACTTCCAGGTCCAGTGGCTCCTCTCCATCAGCCCATCCTGCCATAGGCTTCATAGAGTGAAGGGTATGGGGAGCCGTCTGGGACTCAGGGTACTCACCAGTTCACTGATGGAGAGCATCCTGACCTTGGTCGGAAGAAGGTGTCACTTTCTACAGACCCACCCCAAACAGCTTTTTTTGAGCTGCTCTAAATCAGGCTTCAAGTTACAGCTGCGAAAACCTCTGGCATGGATTCTTGTGGGTTGTAACTGATGGCCAGGATCACTCAGGCACTGTGGAAGAAGCTGAAGTGGTGAAGGCCAGCCCAAATGTGAAGGTGGAAGTGAGAAGATGTCACAGGACCACCCCACCAGGACCCCAAGCAACAGCCCAGGTACCCTTAGAAATGGTCTGACTCTTTCTAGAGCCTGTATGTTGGGGTTTTTTTCACCAGCAAACCTGTTTGCATTTTTTCAAGTATCAAGGTGATTACAGTATTCCTGCCTTGTGTCTTGGACCTTAATTATACTTTCAATCTTACTTTCAATCCTGCAATTAATTTATTATTTATTTCTCTCAGATATTCAAAGGATATGTCTGTTGGAGGAGGTAAAATGCAGATGGGGTACTGGATCCTGGCACATGATTATCCACCATGCTTAAACACGAGTAGGGGGGGAGTTTAGTCCTCTGTGAACTCTGTCAGGCCACTTGAGCCCAAAATGAGCTCTGGTCTCTTTAATTTACTAACAAAAATATGGGCTCTGAGTCCAAACTAGTCATTCTCTCTGCCTTCTTATGGCTGGGGCTGGGGACCTGGTCTGTTTGCAGTCACTCCCACCGTAAACGTCCCACGTGGTTTTTGAGCAATGTACTTGGATGTGGATAGGTTAATTTCAGTGGTTGTTCAGCATGCTAGGTGTTTTTGCAAATTTAAGAAGTGACCTTTCATCTTTGGCTGCCAATGTGCACTTTTGTAAGTTGACGTCTTAGCTCTGAAAATTTCAGTGCTTCTTTCTGTGAAGATACTTCCTTATCTCCTGGTGGTCTTGTCTGGATGAAACATGTAAGTAAGCAGAGGTACTGCAGCAATAGGAGGCTCCACTGCATAACTATCGTCAGCTGGATTCATTTATGAGTGTTAAGAGAATGGACAACTCTCTTCAGATGTTACCTCCATGTCCTGTGTGTGCAGTGAGGTAGAGAGGATCTGGGATCTCAAACACTGAAATCAGGCAAACCTAAGCAGATTTAGACAAGATGGCCATTTGGGTGAAGGCCATTGCATTTTATTTATGCATTTGTTTACTTGTTTCTGGAACTTATAAATGCTATAGGTCACTCTGTAATCATTGTTAGAGTAGACAATAAGCAGCACTTAGAGCTGGTGGGAAAATCACACCAATACTTCTGCAGGCCGTACAGTGAACCAGGCTGAGGAACTGATCTGGTTAAGAGTAATTCATTAAAGAAGGTTCATTAAGACTTAGATCAGGGTCATTTGATGATCCCACAAAAGCTGTGAAATCAAAACCGAGGAGGTGACACAGGGCTGCGAGCGCTGAGAGACACGGTAGGATAGGAGCCATCGAGGGAATCTTTGTCAAATGACAGCCTGGCAGGCAGTATAGCCGGTGTCTTCAGTAAGTAACCTAAAATGTGCTTTTGGTAAACCTGTACATATATCTAGCATCGGCTCAAGCAATTTAACCATACCCCACGTCAGTATCTGACTGGCGCAACCAAACCTGCCCAGACACACTGCACTGGGAAAGGGTTTGGGATGACACGTTACTGAGTTAAGAGGCAACATGCGAAGGGGAAAGTAACATTTATTCAGAGCCAATTTTAATTTGGTCAGAAATAGCAGAGGTTTTAAGTTCTTAGGGCTCCCTGGGTGTTTAATACATTTTAAATGCTTGATGATGAATTAAACATTCCAAGATTTTCCCTTTCTCATATTGATGTGGGTCTGAGGGGAGATAAAAAGTTGGGTTTGATGTCATTGTTATGTAATTAGTCTTGTTTGGACTTTCGTTAGCCAGTGCAATTGCTCCCTCGGACCTGTCCGTGTAGCGTGATTTGTAATTCAGTACAGAATAGGTTCCCTTGGCTTCATGTAATTGCTCAAATTTTTATTTGTCAACTGCTGTAGATCACAAGCATTTTCAGTTCTGCATAGACAGGCAGATGCTGCTTAAAATAACCCACATCCTGCAACTCTTCCCTCAGGAGCTTATCCATGAACGTTTTCAGTGTACTGATTAATGAGACCAAGCTTCCCCCCTCCCACTTACCTGATTAAAATATTTAAAGGAGTATTAGACAAATTCAGATTGTCTAGTAAGTACTAGACACGCTCTTCTCTGTATTAGCTGACTCTTGTTAAAAGAGGGAGAGGAAATCTCAATAAATCAGAAGTCTGCTACTGCCTAAGTCGGGAAAGCTCCCTCCAGAGAAGGGGACAAGCTTTACCGTGTAATACATAGGTGTCAGATTGGACCAAATATTATGAAACGACTAATGAAATAAACAGCAAAGCTATTATACCGTGAAAGTTAAAGAAGTCTCTGATGCAACTGGATTTTTAAAAAAATTAGTAATTGGGTCTGCCAAAATGGTACAAAAGTCTGTGATTCAAATGGAAAATGAGAAGTCCCAGTATGAGAATTTAGGGGTCTTGGAATGAAATCTGTTAACCTCACCATTTGTGTGTGACAAACATGTCTGATGTTCAGTAATGGGATGTTATGACAGGCATCAGGTGCTGCCCATTTCAGCTGCTCATATGTGAATCACACAGATTCTCCCTTCATCTGCACATCGTTTTTGATACCAGCTGCACTCTTAAAACACAGGACTAATCTATATATTCCTCGGAGTGGTATAAAATTTATGAGAGTGCAAAGTGAACTGCATCCAAATGGGCCACTCTGAGGTTAACAGTTAATAAAGAAAAACATTTCCTCTACAACTATGATTTAGGAATCCTAATTATCATCGATATGGACACGAAATCCATGGGCAGACATGTGTGCTATGCTCAACACATGTAAGCAGGTATGTTTGGGAAGGCATGAATACAGAGCAAGCAACAGTGACTTCTGTTATAAGTACAGCTCCTGCAAATATCCATATACTGACTTCAAACTACCTTTAAATGTATGTGCCTCTGCATCCTCTACAACCTTCAGTCTCTTGAAACTCACTGTGAACCATCGTCCCTTCATGAAGCTGTGAAATACTGTTAGAGACATTTTGGGAACGAGGAAGAAGGAGGCTGAGGACTGAGTTCACAAAGGCAAGCTGGAGCTGAAATACAACCGATGTCAACGCCAGTGGCACCTGTGTTGTGCCCCAGGTTACGTGCCAAGTCTCCAACAAAGCTCAGAAACGACCAGGAGCCTCCCAAAGCCAACAGCCCCTCCTCAGCAGAATGGAAACTTCTCGACAAACCTTCCTCTGCTACACCTGCAAGCAGCTAGTGCGGCTTTGCCCCAGCCCAGGAAACCCAGGATGGGCTGGGGCTGAGGGTGGGCTCCAGCCCCTTTGCACCGGCCAAGTCAAAAGTGAGGCTGGAAAAGCAATCGCTGCAGAAAACAAGAAGTAGACTTTCCTATTGGAAAGCTTTTCCTGTATGTTAAAAATACATATTTTCTGTACCTGTATTAAGAAGATTAATGGGAACTCTAACAAGAGCTTTCAATCCCACAATTTTTCTCTGATTTTCCTGCTAAGAAAGAAAAGTGATGTGTAGGAAGAAATGCTGGCAGGAGGTGTTTCTGATGGAGTCAGTAGTGTCCAGGAGTAAGATGCAGCTGCTCAACCACAACATGATTACTTAATCTCTCTATCAAGAGAAAATCCTGGTAAGACAGTATTGACTGAGGAGGGAAAGTTTAAAGTTCTGCTAATAAATGCTGAATGGGAATGAGACAAGCTGCTTGGACAGGAGATCCCCATGAAAGAGGGTGCATGAGATGACAGTGACATCCAGGCCTTGCCATTCAGCTCTGGGGCTTCTTATCTCCTCACAGAGATGTCCCCTCTGTGATGGGTCCTGGGGTCCATGGGGCAGGATGGGGTGGCAGGAGGACCACAGGCAACGTAGGTTTTGATGCCAGTGAGTGAAACGTGAAAGCGAAGGTATTAATGGTCTTACCAGGTTTGGGAGCTTGAGGTGTGAACCTCTACCCTGTTACTGTAGCTGATGTGGCACTGAGTCTTTACTGTCCACTGGCCGGCCGAACTGCCCTGCAGCACCGTAGGCTGCTCTGGATGGGCACTCTGACTTTCCACACAGCGCACCCACCGAAATGGGTGGGAGGAGGAAAAGTGAAAGGAGAAAGGAAGGTGAGAAGAAAAGGCCAGGAGAGGTTCGTTGAGAGGAGGTGGAGGGCAGGTAAGGGAGCAATATGGACACAAACAAGCAGGCGGAGCGACCAAGCCACGCATACGCGGCGTGCCCGGCATAGCTCCCATCCCTCCAGGTCAGGAGAGGGTGCTCTGAGTAATGATTTCACCAGCACATGGGAGAGGTGCTAAAGAACTTTCTCCTTAATCCACAAGCAAGGCACAAATAGTTTCTGATGGAAAACAATATTAAAATTGTTGATTTTTACAGAAAAAAATAACATCCATTAATCAAAACAATGGCACACTCAGGAATTGAGCAGTGTGGGAGAGCAAATTGATTGCAGGAGTTGTCTGGTCCCCCTATGTCTCTCAGCATTTCAAAGTGTACATAATACCCAGCTCTATTATTTGCTGGCCCTTTAAGTTGGAATTGAAATGCAATTAAAATAGCACTTGAGAGAGCCATACATTTTAATTAATGGCCTGCATTGCTGAGAAGTTGGAAAACAAAGAGAGCATTGCCCACTTGCAATGAGTAAATCAAGACAGATGCGTTCCTGGGCATCCATACATCAATATGACGACATAATCTAGTAAAGCGAGAAACCCATCTCTGCTGTAATATCTCTCGTTTTGCTTCAGAAATTTAGCCCAACGGGTGCGTGTGATAAGTTGAGTGCCAGCTAAACAGTCTCAGTTTTTAAAAATGGGACAAAATATATCTGAAGGGATGCGGTTCTCCCGCAGGGCTCCGAAACCAAAAGGAGCCCCTGTGAGACTCAGCCCACTGAATTCCCCTCCCCGCTGTGCTGCTTCTCCTCTCGGTTTCCAGCTCCCAGAGCTCCTGCCCTGAGCTGCCAAATTGGTGGCTCAGGTGCAGCAATGGCAGACAGGGGTGACACCTGCGAGCAGTGTGAGAAAGGTGTGAGCCCTGTGGTGGCAAGTCTGGGGTTTGCTCCAGCTCAGTAAACTTGTTGGAGCCTGGGCCAGCGCGTGTTCTCCCCAACAAACATGGACGTGACATGGGAAGGAGCCTGGCTAATCCCTGCTGCTCCCAGTGGCACGGCTCCCCATGGACAGCTTGGATGCAGCATCCCTCCTTTGGAGGGTACCTGGGTTATACAGTATATATATATATGTGTATATATCTATGTATTTATACCAAAGACTGGTACCAGGCAAGTTTGCAAGCATGAATGTGTACTTTCTCTCCCAATCCCTAAATTCATGAATATTTTACATGATGATCATCTTGCACATAGCATTTCCCTGGAAACATGCTGACACATTGAAAACCAAATAATGCCACTAAATTTTGCTAAATAAATAATAAAATGGGAAGTGGTTCACGTGATAAAAGTCACAGAGACTTTCAAGAGTATATATATACCCACACATTACACACCTATTATGAGTTTGGCTAAAGAGCAGAGGCTACATTAGAAGGGATTTCTTTAGGTCTTTGCAAGTTTGCAAGGGGAAAACCAAACCCAACCAAAACATCAAATAGAGCAAACTCTTAGTAAAAGCAGACACTAAAATGAACGACTGGAAAAAAGCAAACCTAGCAACCATTTTAAAACACATTTAGAGACCATAAAATTATAGCCCACAGAGGTAACAATTTGCAGATTTAGGTAAATTGGTCTTTCCTGGACTAGGGAAACTCCAGGAGAAAGTGGGGGGAAAAAAACCAAAACCAACCAACCAAACAACAAACAAACAAACAAAAACCCCCAAAAACCAACCCAGAGGCATCTAGGAAGCAAGATGACAGAGGAAATCGGCTGCTGCTAGTATCACAGAATCACAGGGTTTGGAAGGGACCTCTGGAGATCGCCTAGTCCAGTCCCCCTGCCAGAGCAGGGACACCTAGAGCAGGTTGCACAGGACGGCATCCAGGTGGGTTTGGAATGTCTCCAGAGTCAGAGACTCCACCACCTCTCTGGGCAGTCTGTTCCAGTGCCCTGCCACCCTCAAAGGAAAGAAGTTCCTCCTCATGTTCAGATGGAACTTCCTACGTTCAAGTTTGTGCCCGTTACCTCTTGTCCTATCACTGGGCACCACTGAATAAAGACTGGTCCCGTCCTCCCGGCACCCTCCCTTTAAGTATTTATAGGCATTGATGAGATCCCCCCTCAGTCTGCTCTTCTCCAGACTAAAAAGACCCAAGTCCCTCAGCCTTTCCTCATAAGAAAGATGTTCCAGCCCCCTAATCAAGTATGAGATAATAAGCCTTAAAAGAAATAAGTTGAGCTGTCTTGTCCCCTTGTTCATGTCTCAGTTAAATCTGACCATTTTGGAGAAGACATGGACAACCTTCGGGGCTATAATCCAACAGCAGGCTCTGATCTAGGTGCCCTCAGCAAAACACAAAAAGGACTGGGATAGAGAAGTGAGAAAATGCCACTTAACAAATCAGTGGTCCTCCTGTATTTCAGATGTTTTACCCAGTTTTGGTCATGTCATCTTAAAGCACACGAGGCTGAAACTGCGAGGGGTTAGCAATCAAGTGAACACAGGGAAAAGCCCTTCACACTTGCACCTCGAGGTGGAGGTAGCTGAAGACTTTCCATTAGTCTCAAATGAGCAATTAGGCTTTCAACACTTGTTCTATGTCATAGAGGGCTGCAAATCACAAACTGACCTACCATCCACCTTTGCAGAGGTACGTCCTCCCCTGAACAGCCTGCTAAGAGAGACACCAATGCAGAACAGCCAGCTGCCGTAGCAAGGGACAGCAAGAGTTTGCTTGTGCAGCCTTTGGCAAGATTGTGCACTGGTAGAAATGAGCTCAGAGAAGAAACTGCAATGCCCTGGCTATGAGGAGGGTGTCCAGAAGCTACCAAGAACACCTAAATATTCCTTGTTTTATATCCTTTGGTTGAGATGCATGGATTTTATGGTGAGTGAAGGTGGAACATCTGCTCCTCTCCTTAGCCATGAAGCTACAAAGTCAGGTTTTATTTATGTATGTCCCTTTCTTTTTCCTCTCTCTTGGGAATACTCGGACAGTAAGTTGGCAAGGTTGGGTGACGGGACCTTTAACTCGTCCTGCGGCCACTGCTTCTTCAGTTGGCTCACACCATGTTACTGAGCAATCCAGCCCAGTCAACCCATTTGACATGTATGTCTACAACAAGGTCTCAGCAGGGCTGTGGGCAGGCATAAGACCCTCTGCCCAGTCTGTAAGTCTTGACTGCAGGCAGGAGACATAGAGACTTACATGTCCAGACCAAGGAAGTCCTTGGCACGTGTGTGTGCAGAGTAAGAGTTGCATGTGCATTGGCTGGGGGGACTGGGGAGAACAATAATTACTGGCTTTTTGCAGCCTGGTTCCTATCACCTCTGCCTTTTCATTAAATATGGTTGGAAAATATTTCTCAAGTGGAAAACAGTTTTTTGTTTATTTTGTTTATTTTTTTCTCAGCATTTAATAGCTCCTTCTAAACGCATCACCAAGGTTTTCTAGCAACTGGCAGTCATAGTAACAGGCACCCACTTCAGAGTGCATGATTTATGCCTGAGATCAGAAGAAGGTGGGTGGCCCTTAATCCACACCTGCATATTCACTGGGGAAGCAGGAAAGCTGAAGTACTTCACCTTCTGGAAAGTCTGCCTTAGCATGCAGATCTCCTCCTGACAGCATATTAGTAGCAACTGTAACTCAGCCTTGTGAAGCAAAGCCTCTCACTGGCCCTATTTTATTTTCTGAGGTATCAAAAAGCCGGGATGGGGGAGATGCACATGAAAGGTTACTAACAGCTCAATCAAAGGGACCTAATTAGAGGCCTGGATAAGTGTGCTGAAGCGAAGGCAGGCATTTGGATGAAACAGAAAGACACAGTATAATTATTAAAATAACTAATGTTGCTTTATAAATCATGATAAACCACATATTTAGGGTTATGCTGTATTCTGAACTTTGATTTACTCACACAGCTATGTCTTAATTGCCAACTTTTACAGCAAGATGAAACAAGCACAACCCCCAAATCTACATGCCATCACTGACACCAAGGAGAAAATCCCCTTCTCTGACGATCAAAGACTGAAGGTGAACTTGAACTTTCCAAGAACCTAAGGCAGAGTTTGCAAAAGAATTCATAATGAAAATGGCATGAGCCTTTGGATCAGGTATCCAAGATGATACATTAAAAATAAAGTAGGATATCTCCTCTTCTTTTCTTACCCGTCCGTACCGCTGTAGGCACTCAGACCTGACTGCTTTCCATCTCAGAACACCATCCCACTGGCCGCCTTCTGCACATTTATTGCTTTTGTCCTGCCTATTCTGCAGGTGAAAGCAATGAAAACCAGCCGGCAGCGTAACTGGTAAAGAAATGGCAAGTTCACCCAGCTGGCGTGCTAGAGAAGTAGGAAATTGCATTACCCCAAACTAAAAGTGGATAAAATCCATTCACCTACAGTTACCTTTGCTTTGTCCTTGAGTTTTGAATCCCGTCTGCGGGTGTATTTAAGCAGACCATCTGCAATGGGACATAATTGGGAACAAGTTAAATATGGGGGGAAAAAATTCCCAGAGAAGCCACTGGAGGATCTTCACTGTCAAGTATGTTAGCATTTAAAAGCTTTCCTTAAGAAAGTACTTACAGTGCTCCCTCATCCATGCTCATAATCAGCATGGGTTATTTTTGCCACTGTTACCTCCAGCCGTCTCAGGCACTCTCCCCACCGGTGTATTCCTCAAAGGAGGCTCTGACAGAGCTGCAGCACACGTACTGGGAACAGGTAAAGCCATTTCATGAGGATGTCTGTGAAGGAAATGAAACACGCCTAAAGCTACTCATAGCTATTAATTGGGCTTTGCTAATTAAAAATGAGAAGAGTCAATTTTTTCAGGAATTCTTTTTTGCTTGTAAAGCCAGACAGCTTGAGTGCCTAGCCTTTAAAGAGAAGTTTTCAGAGGAAAATACAGGACCAAGAACGTGAGCTTCTCAAGATTCAAAATCTGGTATGAAATAGAAAGCCACAGTGAGACTCAACTGGGAGGATGGTGACCCAAAATGTTTGCTTGCCTCCCCACTACAGCCTTTCCATGACTAAAGCCACGGGTGGTTATAAGGCACCATCGACCAGATCCAGCCTGAGGAAATCCCAGTGCTACTGACTGATTTCTGGAGGGAGAGGACGGATACCCTAAATGTGCCCTCTTTTTATGCACCTTCCCTACAGATGTATGGTCTCCTGGCAGAGTCAGGGCACTGAGCTGGGTGGACCTTTCTCTGGTCTTTTCTAGGTTCCCCTCTGGTGTGGCAATTCTTGTGTTGGTGTAATAACCCCCTGGTTTTCTTCTTGCTGCCTCCAAAAGTGGCACCTGCTCTCCTAGATGTTGCATGCTGGTCTGTGTTTATCTCCGTTTTGCCTTCCTGTTTCCTTATTGCTAAGAAGGATTTCAGGGGTGCAGGCAAGCCTCCTGCCACCCACCAGGACCTTTGGGCTTGGTGCCCGTGACCCACGGCTATGGGCAGATGTGATTTAGCACTTCTTCAGCATACCACAGGGTAATGGTAAAGAAGCTGAGGCTTGGGCTGGCCCCAGGAAATTGGGACATCCAGGAAAAGAAGAAAAAAAGGACTCCAGGATGATTAAAGTGACACCCTGCAGGACTGACCCACTGCTGGGGCGCAGGGTCCCTTTGCAGGACGCCAGACTACGTCTATAACACTTGAAGATTCCCTGTGGGGCAGCTCAGGGGCTGAACAAGTTAACTGGGAAAAACCACTTTAGATCTTTAAAAACAGTATTGGTGGGCAGCCTTGTGCTGTGTAATAGAGAGAAAACCCGGCACAAGGCTGGGTAATCCTGTGATATTTTGAAGAAATCATGCCCCCTGCTGATTTAATTAGATTTTTTTTAGCCTCGGCTCTAAACCTGGTGAGAACATTCAAACATACTGATTAACGTTCAAGGTCAGTAACTCAGATGTCCTGCTGGATAGTAAAAATCTTCTCTTTCAACCCTGAAATAAGATGCTTATTATTGATTTTTTGGAAGCAGAAGGTAAAAGATGAATGGCATATCCTTGCAGGGCCAGCCTTTCTGAGACCATGCTTAGCATTTTCCATGCCCTTTGCAGCCTTTAATGGAGAAATAAAAGCCTGAAATAACAATAAGAACAGAAATTTGTGACTAGGGGATTCGCTCTGTTTGTAAAGATTGTGTGAGTGTTTGTGACTTATCTGCATGGTAAAATCATCTCATTTTCTAGCCTGCCTACAAAGGACAGTCATTTGCTGCCCATTTAAAATGATCACGAGCGATTAGCACAATAAAAATAAATTGCTGTGGAACAGCAATCACTGTTGTTTTACAAGATTTTTTTTATACCTCAATATCTAAGATCAATTTTCTCAATGGCCCGCAGTATAAAAAAAAAAGCATGTTTTTCAGAAAACCTCAGCTGTGTCAAACCAGCTAGCATGGAGGTCACCCCCAAAGCTTCTCTCCTTGCAGGCTGGACAACAAAAGCAGGAAAAAAAGGTAAGAAAACCCAGCAGCTTGCTGCCATGGGGGTGTGAATCGGGCTCCCGGCCAGCCCCACACTCTCATCCCGCAGTTGGGTCCAATGTGGGCTCACACTCCCTGCTCGGCTCCCTGGCAAAGGGCCACCAAATCCCCATTTCCCATTGCCCCGTTTCCATCTGGCAGCTTGGAGTCGCTGGAGCTGTGGTACAGAGATGTTCCTGTTGGATTTAAGCTAGTCCCACATTTCTTTCCCCTAAAATCCCCCTTAGTGTGCTTTCTGGTCCTGTATTTGTGCTCTGCTATTGTTAATGCAACTATCAGTGACATTTTCTTTTGGTTCTCCTCTCCCAGTCGCTAGATTGCAAACCTGCCTTCACTGGAAGGTCATTGAGTACCCTCTAGTGGATATTTTTGGAAAATATAGCTCAGCTCTTTTATTGGTCTCTGGAGACTTAACAGCAGCTCTCTGGAAAGCCTTGTGTTTATCGCTAAGATACGCAGGGGATGGATTACAGTAAGTGCAGCACATGCTCACAGTTGCAAACTCTTACAAGAGCTCCTTCTCTTTAGTTAAATCAAACATGAAGGGCAAACAAGATTAAAAATCAATAATTCAGAGAGAAACTGCTTGAGTTTTTTGAACTAGTAGATGCGTTCAAGGGCAAAAATAACTAAGGAAAAATCAGGCTTCCAGTAGCGCTCATTTTTGGTCTTTGGAATAGCCTGGGATGGCATCGGGCCCCTGACTTACAGCATCCAAGGACAGGCTGGAAACTCTGGCAGGGAGCTGCTGGGAGGAGCAAGGATATATCCCCATGATTGGCCTCCTAACTATTTATTAGCTTTATTAATCGCCCCTTTTTTACAATTAGCTAATGCATTTGCTCTTTGTTTCCTGTGAACTGTGTGTGGCAGGTTAACCTTTGCAAAGAGCCAAACTCCCACCCAGCCACTCAACTCACTCCTGTGCCTCAGAAAATGGGATGAAAAAGGTCTTGTGTCGAGGTAAGGACAGGGAGCTCATTTGCCAGTTACCATCACAGGCAAACCAGACTTGATTGGGGGAAAAATATTTATTTTGTTACCAAATCAAATAGATTCAGGTAGTGACAAAGACAAACATTAAAACGATATCTTTCTTCTCCCCCTTTTCCCAGGCTCAGCTTCGTTCCCAACACCTCTAACTCCTCCTCCCCCCAGGGTGCACAGGAGAATGGAGAATGGGAGCTGGGGTCAGTCCATAACAGCTTCTCTCTGCTGCTCCTTCATCCTCTTGCTTTTCCCCTGCTGCAGCCTGGGGTCCTCCATGGGCTGCAGTCCTTCAGGATAAACCTGCTCCAGCACGGGTCCTCAGCAGTGTGGTGGATATCTGCTCCAGCTCCTGGAGCACCTCCTCCCCTGCCCCCTTCCTACTCCTCCTCCAACCTCCGTGTCCTCTCTGCTGTTTCTCACTTTTCCCCTACTCCTCTGCCTGTCCAGCATTTTCTGCCCTTTCTGATACAACTTACCATTAATGTTTTCACTGGTGTTGTAGGGTACTGAACCAAAAGGTTCACAGAAACCCAAATATCTGCCTACATAGAACGCAGACAAATAGTCTCCATGTAGAAAAACCCTCCATGCCTTTCTCCTCTTCACCACAGTGAGCAGCATTAGTTTCTGTTCCTGTCGTCTACCAGTCCCATGCCTCTGTCAGCAGTCTCATCAGTTCACCTTGGGTTGATGTCAGACCAAATGTCGTACAATTACCAGGCTCATCTTTATGCCTTTTTAACAGTGGCTTAATGCTAGTACTCTGTAAGGCTTCAGGAATTTCCCTGGTAAACCAGAATGTGTTCAAAATGAAGACGAGTGGGCCAATTATCTCCTAGGTAGATCTTCCAGGCCTCCTGAGTACGTAGCAAGAATTAAACCTATGTCTAATACAGATTTTTAATGTCCTCACTTATAAAGTAGCAGCTAAAAAAAATATGACTCCTCTCATTTTGCTTGAATATACCAACCTGCTTCTTTCTAAATGCATAATAGAAATAGTTAACTGTCTTTACCTCTTCTCCCCCACCTCCGTAGTAGGGAAGTTGTTTTTCAAGGACATCTGCCAGACTTTGCCTTTTGCATGTCTCATTTCTCTCCAGGAGCACAAGCTCCATGCTGGTCTGCTGGATATTTCATAAAAGATACAGCACCTCTGTTGGCTTAAAAGGCTTCTGGACCCCTCCTGGTTGTATGTTGTCTGTTCACCTCCTTTTTTAACGTCGTCTTTTCTTGTGGAGCTTTTGGCCGTGGCTACTGAAGCTGGACCTCACATGCTGTTCTTATGCTACACACTGGTCACTGTTGAAGCTTCAATTTCTGAACCACCCTGAGGGGTGGAGTTTTGCTTTTGCTGGGAATCACCATTATTTCCAGCAAGTAGCTGACTGTTCATCTGTCATAATTTAACAGTAAAACAGAGTTTCTGTATATACAGATAGGTAAAAGAAGGGCCAGCTGAGCCCCAAACCCTCTCTCTAACCTCCTGCTTCGGATCCTCCATAGTCTGCCCTCTCCACTAACAGCGGAGACACCTCCAGCCTCCCTCTGCCCCATCCCGGGGTTCATTGAGGTTTTCAAAGGATGAGTGTTTGGTGAGGACACATTTTCAATAACAGGCAGGGGTTGTCTGAGGAGCTTCTCAGTCATCGGAAATTGGCCCTGACCTGAGCAAGGATTTGGACGAGAAGGCCCCCAGAGACACCTCCCAAGCTAAATTGTTCTATAATTCTATGTAAAAATATGGTATATCAAGTGGCAAGACAGATGAAAGTATTAAAAAGAGGCAAGGGTGAGCTACAGGATGAGGTACAAGACAACTCAATTACAGTATTGAAAAAAACTTCAGGTTTTTTTTTTTTTAAATTTGATTTCCTGAAGTAAAAATCTCCAGAAAGTGTGTGATCATTTTTTACTTTTATATTCCCTAATCCGATTATTTTCTAACTGCTTTGAAGCTTTTCCATCAATACCAGGCTGTGGTGCTACCGCCCAGGGATGTACCCAACACCCTGATGATGTACATTTTCCTTGCCAGCTCCTCTGTTATGAAGAACCTGTGCTCCCCGGTGACAATAGTGCTGTTTTGAAAGCGATGACTCACCTCAGTTAACTAATAATACGTTCAAAATCTGTATCATTTCTGCCTGTGTTTTAGTCAGAGCTCTGAGATACCTACCAGAGAGTACAGGACCACAGGAAGAAGTTAACCAGCATCAGCAAATGCTAAAAGTGGTTTTCTAACAAACCAGCCCCTGTGGCGCACACAGCCTTGACTTTTCAGACACACTCTGCGAATGTGCATCTACCTCAAAGGAGGCTTGTGCAGCCTCTCCAGACTTAGCGAGTCCATGGGTTTGGCTTTGAGAGTTTAGCAGTGGGTAAGAGAGGATTTTTTTTTTCCCCCTTCCACTTACTCAACAGGCTTCAAAGAGTTTCCTACGGCACTGGAAAACAGGGTGTATTGGGTTTGCATGGCAAGATTTTGGTAGCAGGTGAGCTACAGGGGTGGCTTCCATGAGAAGCTGTCCGAAGCTGTCCCCATGTCCAATAAAGACAATGCCAGCCGGCTCCAAGATGGACCAACAGCTGGCCAAGGCCAAGCCCATCAGTGACAGTGGTAGCACCTCTGTGAGAACATATTTAAGAAGGGGAAAAAGTTGCTATGTGAGTATATGTGAGAGCAACAACCCTGCAAACACCAAGGTCAGTGAAGAAGGAGGGGGGAAGGTGCTCCAAGTGCCAGAGCAGAGATTCCCCTGCAGCTCGTAGTAAAGACCATGGTGAGGCAGGCTGTCCCCCTGCAGCCCATGGAGCTCCACGGTGGAGCAGATATTCACCTGCAGCCCATGAAGGACCCCACGCTGGAGCAGGTGGATGCCCAAAGGAGGCTGTGACCCCGTGGGAAGCCCACGCTGGAGCAAGTTTGCTGGCAGGACTTGTGACCCCATGAAGGATCCATCCTGGAGCAGTCTGTTCCTGAAGGACTGCACCCTGTGGAAGGGACCCATGCTGGAGAAGTTCCTGAAGAACTGCAGCCCGCGGGAAGGAGTCACGTTAGAGAAGTTTGTGGAGGACTGTCTCCCATGGGAGGGACCCCACGCTGGAGCAGGGGAAGAGTGTGAGGGAGAAGGAGCAGCAGAGACAACATGTGATGAACTGACCACAACCCCTGTTCCCCATCCCACTCTGCTGCTCAGAGGGAGGAGGTAGAGAATTCGGGAGTGCAACTGAGCCTGTGAAGAAGGGAGGGGTGGGGGGAAGGTGTTTTTAGTATTGGTTTTATTTGTCATTACCCTACTCTGGTGTTAATTGGCAGTAAACGAAATTAATTTCCCCAAGTCGAGTCTGTATTGCCTGTGACAGTAATTGCTCAGTGATCTCCCTTGTCCTTATCTTGACCCACGAGCCTTTCATCTATCTTCTGCCCCCCGTCCAGTTGAAAAGGAAATTGATAGAGCGGCTCAGTGGGCACATAGCATCCAGCCAGGGCCAGCTACCGCAGAGGGATGTGCCAGCTCAAGCACCGAAGAGACAGCCTGTTTTACAGAGCAAGCAGAAGTGTTTGTTTCCGTGTGATTTCAAGCACAAGCAACAAACACATGTAGCAAAAAAATAAATTGGCTTAGCCAACGCTTCGAAGGGCGTGAGCTGCCACCCATGGTAATTTCAGTGTGATACCTGCTGCCTTCCCTTTTGCATAGGGCCGCTGGAGTGACTCACACGCTCGTCTACTGGTGTTCCCGGCTTCTTAAAACCGCATCGCTCGCTCTTTGCCTTGGAACAAAAGTTTTCAGAAGGTTTTTAAAAGGTCTGCGGGTTTGGTTTTGGTTTTGGTTTTTTTTTTTTTTTTGGGGGGGGGGCGGTTCATGGATCCTTCTTTTGAAAGAGAGGCATTCTCAGCCTGCGCCCCAAGAAGCAGGGCTGGCAGCGGGAAGTCAACCTCCTCCCTTGCCTTACTCACCTCACTCATGCTTGCTTTTCCCTGCGACCGCTCCCCACGAAGGGACAGAGCTGTGTCCTCCCTCCCCGTGGGCAAGAGCTGAGACACCGAGCTGCCGGGAACTCTCTGGCTCTCCCCAGCAAGGGCTGTCTTGCCCTTTCCTGATTAGGCTGCGAAGTTATAACGCTGCCGTGCAGTCAGCCGGCAAAGTTACGATGCTGATCCGAATGGAAAGCCAGGATCTGTGGGCACCTCCGCCCCCTGCTTTATTGCCGGGTGGAGGAACGCTGGGGGCTCCAGGAGCATTGTGCTTCCATACCCCCCTCTTTGTTGTGCCGGATCCACCCGTGCCAGCCCAGCTGCTCACCATTTCAAAGAACCTTCAGAATCTTTCCTAAAAAGCATGACAACTTTTTGAAAGAAATTAGCACAGATGGCAATGACTACTTTTTAAGAGGAACAAGGAGCTCTGCACCTCTCCAGCCCTGCAAGGGGAGGCACAGGGGGCTGGCATGGTGGGTGGGCACCGCACCCAGCAACACTTTCCCAATGCCTCCGGTGACTGATCCACTTGGCAAAGAGGCTCTTCTCGTTACGTTCGGCTCCTTAATCCTTTTCTCTCCCATTCCAGAAGTGACAACTTTTCTGTTTGCAACTCCATTGCATCACCACCCCTCTCTACAGCTGCCCTGCATTTTTTTTTTGCCTAACAGCACGTAATTAATCAGCTCAGGTTTGTAATAAAATACGACGCCCATTTAATAGACTGAGTCACTGGCAGAGCCAAGCAAAATTAACCGATGGGAAGGATGGCAGGGGAGATAACATGGGGCTGTCAGCAGGCGAGGGGCAGGCCTGCCTTGCACAGCCAGCCCTCTGCAGCAGCAGCCTGGGCGACACCAAGACCAAACCTGCTCATGTTTCCTCGTTTGGTGAGGTTTTGGCACGTTTTCCTGCCTTACCCAGCGCTTCTGCGGGGGGAGCCAGGTTGGTCAATCCTTTCCACAGGCGATGGCCATGAGCCGAGGGTTCGGCTGGGAACCAGGAAACAAACAGAAGGGGTGGAGAAGAGAAGGGAGAGGGGCCACCACCCCCGTGGGGACTCCTGCCCTCCAGGCGAGGGGAAGGGGTCAGACCCCACCGAGGGGATGAGCCTTTAGGGGGGAGCCACTGGCCTCATCCCCGAGCTGTTGTTGGCATTTCAAACCTTGGGCTGATTTCTATTCACAGCATTTTTCGTTGCCAGCTGTGGTACAGTCACATCGTTAGTCTTCATTAGGGGCTGATAAAATACTCATGTTAAAACCCACGGTAAAACCAGCTGATCAGCAGCACTGTGCTTTATAAGCTCTGGAGTCACAAGACAAAGCAGTTCTGTGGCATTATAAAAAAAATCTCCCTCTTGTGGCTCAGAGATCATCAAAGCTAAGGAAGAGTTGTCCTTCTGTGGCTGACGAAGGCTTTAGGGCTTGCACCCAAGCAGCTAAACTGATGTACCAGGGACCGCTCCGTAGTAACGCCAGGAAGATGTTGGGGGTTTGTACAATTTCCTTTGCAGGAGTTGCAGAAAAATACAGCAAGAGCAGATTAGTTTCATTTTAACATTAGAAATACAGAAAATAGCCTGTATAGACTCGACGTAAGACATGATACACGCACCTTGGAAACAGAAGGATTGAAAAAAGTGAAAAGTGTAACATTGTCATTTCAATAAGGGGGGTGTCTGGGTGTGTACATCCAGACACACAAAGTAAACACTTTCTGATTTTATGGTTAACACAACTGCAGTTGTGGTAGAAGCTCTTAAAGCCAGATAATTTTAGCTTTGTTTCATGCAATTATGAATATTTCCATATTACTGCTTTTGAGCTGTGTGTTAGAACAGGCTTATCTAGAAAACTTTTATGATGTAAGCTAATTGCTTCCCAAATTAAAAAGATTTTATTATTAATGAACAAGATAGCGGGAGTTGGCATTTGCTTTCAGAATTCAGCGAAATTCCTATTTAATGCTGTGCAAACTAATTTGGTCTCTTATCCCAGACCAGAAACTGCAGAAGCTGTGACGGTGCACACGGTGCATTGCAGGATGTTCATTGCACAAGGAGATTCAGGCTGCTCGGGGGACAGGCAGGAGAGCAAAAGCTCTGCCAGTTCTCCGTATGGCCATGCCCAGGGAGGCAGCAGTGGCCAGGGGACCTTGTTTCCAGCCCCTCAGCGTGAGGAGTCCCATACAGAGCTTGCAGCCGCCCTGTGTTAGCCTGCCACAGCTGCGGAAGGAGCAGGTTCAAAGGAGAAAGTCACCATTACCCAAGTTCTTGCAAGTCTTGTTTCTGGTTGTTTACCAAGTATTCCAACCACTTTGTGAATGTCTTTTTTTTTTTTTAATTGAAAAAAAAAATTAACAAAGAGCTAGCACTAACCCAAATTACCTGCTCCACTTTTTATTGTTGAATAAATAATCCCCTTATTTTATAGCACTGCCAGAAGGGATCATGCTATTGTTAAGGCATGACACCACACTGCAGAGAGGGTATCTGCTCAAAACTTGTTCAATCGTCTGTCATCCTTGCCTGTAGCCACTGGAAAATATACAAACCTCCTGCAGTGAAACAGCATGGTAGCCATTCCAGGTAAACTATAGGTCTCCTTTGGCCTCCTTTCCCTGTTAAGGTGAAAACTACCCCAAAGCTAAACACCTGCAAATGGTCTTTTACCGATGTTGAGAAACTCCTGAAAGAGCAGCTTTTGCTTTTGGTGGTAGGTGGACACCAGAAAAGCCACTTTAAGATTGCCCATCAGTTAAGTTTTTAGAGCTAAGGAGGTGGAGCTGCATAAACACCCTATCTCTTGATGCCGTAACATTGTTTAGCTCTTCCTTAGAAAACAGCAGCAGTTAGGAAAGGCTCCAAGTTTTCCTAAGGAAACACTGTAATGAAATGCGTCATCCAGCTGGCTGGGCCTTCACAACCACTCACCTGTATCCCTCCCTATGCAGTGTAATCTGATTACAGCGTGCAGGTTGCGTGAAACCTGCTAAATCCAAGTGCCACCTAGGAAATGTTTTGCAAGTGGATGCAGTTTTCAGCTATGGGAATTTTCACCTTCCCCAGTAAGTTGCCTGGAGCAGAAATTCAGCGCCTGTTATTTTTATTTATTTACTTATTTAAATTGCTGTTCAGTCAATCCAGTAAGTGCCCAAAGGTAAACTGGTCCCAAGAAATAGGAATGACCAGGAATGAGAATATTGTAATTATAAAAGGGGGTCAGGGCCAAACTTTCCTATGATTTCTAATTCTTTCACCTCCCATGGGACACCAGGGCCATCCTGCTGGGCTTGTATGGATTCCTCCTTGCTAACATAACATGCTGCTTCTGCTCCAGAATTTCCAGCTTCAGGAACTGAAATTCTGGCTCAAACGTTCAGACTGCATTATAACAGCTGAAAAAAGAAATCAAGAAATACAATTAGCCCACCTCCCCATCTCTGATTGAGTATGTCATTAATCTCTTTTCTAAAGTATTCTTCACCGTCGTAAAGGCTATTTTACCTAAGCAACAAAGAGAAACGGCTTCCAGCTGGGGTTTTAAAACCCGAGATACTGCTTTTCTTAAAATAAATAGTATTACTAAGCAATAACGAGGACATTTCTTAATTTGATTGCTTCTGCTACTAAAACAGCAGAGGGCACAAAAAGAACCACAAGTAATAGCCTCAGTGAGCACACTTCAGGATTTTTCCTTTCCTTTATTCCTCAATGCTGAAGAGATGACAAAGTTACATTGAATGTAATGACTTTTAAAAACAACTTATTCATTTAAATCAGGGATTTGGGACACACAAAAAAAAGCTGTGTTTTTTTCTGAATTCCTGGTTCCAAAACATAGCTTTTGTAGCTAATAATGGCACACATCTCTATATCCTGGCCTATACGCAGTGCTGGAAAAAAGTTGTTGACTATATCTACTTTCTGGCATATTATGGAATTTTTTTAAAATTCAGATCCAGAATACACTGCTCCCCAGGTCATAATAAGGTTGATATAGCTAATCTGGGTGTCTAGCATTATGCTTAAAAGGGAGTTTTGCTCAGAGAAGGTGAACAGTGTTCTGTGCTTGTTCTAACAATCAAAAAAGAACCACATTGCCTCAAGGTGTTACGCTGCCAAAACTGCTACACCAAAATTTAAATTGAGAACAGAGCCCCCAAAAAATCACTTGCCTGGCTAAAACAATGTGTTATTTTCAGCATCCTTGCAGTTCCAAAGCAAGCAAACCACTAACGCTTTGTGCATCTCTTTGTAACCCAGCATATGGTCCTACCCCCTATGAAAAACATGCATCAAGATATGACGTGAAGAAAATACTACGAATATTTTGGTCAGGCTAAAATACCTGCCATAGGCCCCAGTCAGTCATTAGAATTCCAAACAAAACACATTACAGCCAAGTACATGAATTCCTTCTATTTAATGCATCACCTACTAGAGCTGCTGAGCAGTCATCTTCTAACACTTGCAATGAACCGCTGAGAGCCCAGTGCTGCCCCCTGGTAGCCAGTGGCAGGACCAGAGGCTCATAAAGTCAAAGATTCAATGTGCTGAAAGAATGAGAAATTGCCTCAAACAGGTGCCAAAAGTGAGCCGAACCACACTTTTGCAAGGTAACATGTAAGCATGAAAAAAATACAGACTTGCATAATTTTGAATTCAAACTCGTACTAATGGTTCAAGGATTTTAGTAAATCAGTACCTCTATAGCTTTCAGCTGGCTTTAGACAACGCCTTCCAGATCCAAGAGATTTACAGAGCTGCAAGACAGGCAACTTACGCTGACTGCTCATTGCTACGGCACGACAAGTGTGTTCTGTCATGCTGGTGCAACCAGAGGCATTCAAAAGAGCTTGAGCTACAAGTGTTGCACATACAACCTCATATGGGAGCCCTCACTAGGACAAGCCACCACTTGTCCTAGTATTTTACTAATGTAATTATACCATCATTGAAAAGTCTTTAAAAAATCTAAATAGAAAGGAAAAAAAAGGTTTTAATACTTCTTTTTCTATTATTATCTCAATTTCTAAGTGTGCAATGTGAGGTGAGGTCTAGGTGCTAAGTGAGCTGTTACAAATTGTGTTAGTATCAGAGTGCCCTTAGTGTTGAAAACTCTCACTGAAATAAGTGAAAATTCACCTAGATAGCACCAAAAAGCATCAAAAAGTCAGGATGAGAATTTTTACCTGTGCAAGAAAATATTTGTACATATTACCTGACTTTGAAATAAAAAACAATAGTCAGATTTATATAAAAATCCATTTTTTATTAAACTCTGATCACAGAAGAGAATAGCTCAGTATAAAATCTCTAACAAAGTGATTTTATAGCGCGGAAAACTCTCCATCTCTTGCAGCCATGAGCTCTGGTTATGAGTGTACAATACGCCTTCGTTATCATAGAATACAAAACTGGACTTTGTCCTTGTAGCCCCATATTTGTTAAGAAGGAAGACATAAATTCAATAAAAGCTGATTCTTTAACACCCAGTTTTGTAATGGTGTTTTGAGGCCATTATACGCGAATTATTGTTACTAGTCAACCTGCTCAGACTGTGCGGCTGCTATTAAGTATGTCAGACTGTAAGAGAAGTCACTTCAAATGCCCCCGTGACAAATCACAGCAGTCAATCATTTCCTGAACACACACAGCAATCCTCATCCAAGGAGCCACCCTTGCAGAGTGGAAGCGCAGAAAGGCATGCACAGTGGTTAAAGACAGCAAAGGGGAAAAAAGGGGAAGTTTCCAGTAAAAACCTAGCTATTATATAAAGCCTCATTTTCCAAAGAAACTCTGAAAGTTTGATTTTGATTTTTTTTTTTGTTTTGGCTATTTAACTGGAGTATTTCTAGCATATTTGGTTTATGTCAAACAACTAAGAAGAACTGAAAAGCATGCTAGCCTCTCTACGAATACTGAATCCAGAACCAGATTTTCCTCAAACTCCATACCTCAAGCTGTCTGCAGAAAATGTTCAAACACCCTCTGCCAAATGTGGTGTATTGAGAGTAGGCAGAACTGAAAAAAAAAAAAAAATCCTCTTTGCCCCAAGAACTTGTCCTGCCCCTTCTGCCAAATGTGTGCAAACCAGGTCATACACCAAATCCCAGGTAAGAATCTGCTGTCCATTAAAGAAAATTCATAATGGGCTGGGTGGATCCAGATTGTTGCTCCTTGTGCCCAAGAACAGCATTTGAGACTAAGCCAGTGTACCAAGCGATGCCAGGGACTTGAAACCCTTGACTGTACAACACGCCAGAGTCCATTTTAACATTTTACTTATGTGCAACTACTACAAGATCTTTCTATGAAGTACATCCCACTCTAGAACAATTTAGTAAGCAAGCACCTGACCTGAAGACAGGTTTACAAAAAAGAAACAAAGCAGTAATAGGAGCTCTGCAAAATAGGTATGTAGCAGTTCTATAGCAATTTTCATCTTCACAGAGCTTTGTGTTATGGCAAGAAGCTCCTCAGAAGCTCTGAAAAAGATTATTAATAGAAAATACAGAGTAAATATTAATTATTTGTGAGTTCTGCCAATGCAGGACTACAACATTTGTCATTACTTCCACTACAAGCATTTGTGGTTAGATAAATAGCTCTTTATTATAATTTAAGACAAAGCGATTTTTATGTACTTCAGAATGTACTTATGCACAAGTACACTACTTACATACTGTTACAGCATCTATAAATAGTAAATACGCAGCAGTAACAGTTTTAGAGTAGTCATTAAACTCCTGCAACATCTAGAGGCAAGGGCAAAAACTAGAGGAGCAACTGCTCCATGTTCTCTAGCTTTTGGTCCAAATTATTTCTTGTTTTCCCTGATAAACGCACTCCAAAAGATACCAGCATAAAGGTGGTTTTCTCATGGAACAAATTAAGATGATACCACTGCAAGAATAACAGTTCTTAATCTAAAGATAAGGACAGACAACATTTACCTTTGGATCTTTTAAAGAATCAAAGATTTCTTATTTAGCAGACTAAAACCTACCCGATATTGATTTGACAGATAGCAGTGATGTCATACGAGCTTGTATCAATTCCTACATATTGAATCAAAATGCAAATAGTTTTTCCCCCTCAAAGCTGTACTGACTGTATGGCGCTCTGGCCAAAACTACTGGCACTATTTTAATACAATCAGACCAGCACACGCACTAATCAGTCCCTGGACAACTGGCACCGCGATGATCAAAAGAGCCATAATCTTGCCCATCAATAAGCATCTTTGTAATTAAGCCAAATGCAATGTCACTGATGGATCAGGCAATCAATTGAAAAGTGTGTGCGCGTTCATTACACTACCTAGAAGTCTCAAGCATAAAAAGACACCGAAAGGCACTAGTCCATAGGAAAAAAGTACTGCCTTCAAAACTGTCTTTGAGTACATGCTTCATTTGTGTCTAGACTACAGCGGGCGTTCACCCACTCTCTTGTGGTAACTCCAGTGCTTTCAGCTGAGCAAGCAAACAGGTAGTAAAACCCTTCCCACAACCCTAGTTTCCTGGAAGTTAAGAAGCAAGTGATATAATAAAGAAAACCAAACATGAAAAACAAAGGATCCAGTCTATTCTATCCAATCATCCATGAATCTAACCTGATCACGTGTGCTTGTTTTTAATTACTGGTGAGGAATAAGCATTATGGAAAAGATGCCCGGACAGACTGCCTACCACCAGCATATGTTAATCATCTAAGGAACAAATTCTGCTCTGAACACTTTGTGTATTTTCTGCTTTCAGAGAGGGTGTAAGCAATTAATTGAAGCAACAGCTGCAAATTATGCAAGAGATAATTGACCACATTGTATTTTGCTATGATGGCAGACTTGATTCTCTGCTACCTGACATCCGGAGTAGCTATTTGCACTTAGGTGCTAGGAGTGCAACATGGGTGCAACTCAGTATTAGAAGGTGATTAGAGGCATCATACTTTGTGGACTACCTATGAAGGAACTGATCATATACAGCAACATGTAATCGTGAATTACACCTGCTGCCAAGAGTGCTCCAGATTCTCCAGGATGAGACATCACATTAACACAATATGGTGTCCAGCAAAAGCTAAACCACGTGGCTGTGTTCCTAATTGTTAGTATTTCCAAGACCGAGCCACCTGGAACCTTGAGTACAGCATGCAGATTCTCTTAACAACACCTTCTCAAAACAGATTGATTGCAAAGGTTTCTTAGCTGGAAGCATTATATTCAGGCATTACATCCATTTTTCACTTTGCTGATCCTTCCCTCCCTCTTCTGCATATCCAAGGCACAAGCCATACTGGGAGAGAAGCAAAGGCCAACTCCATCTGACACTTTTTCTCCCAGCCTTAAGATGACATTTGGACCAAATGTGATACTGATACATGTGCCGCACAGCCTGAATATATTCCAGGAGACTTGTTTTTTGTTTAAGTGGACATCCTACTTTCAGCCGGTTCCCTATGGGTGACTTCAAAGCCACTAGACTACCATTTTCCGGCAATATCCAATATTAGAAAGTCCCCTAAATCTTAAAATGGGAGGATGTGCCACAAAGTGTTTCTCTCAAACTTCCGGGCTACATAACAGATTACATCAACACAACCTGCGCAACAGTATAAAATTAGCAAGCATCTCAAAGCAAGATGGGACACAGAAGAACATTCTATGGAATGCATAAAACCAAACTCAAATAGCATGAAAAAAGTAATTTTTATTTTTATTGTTTACAAAAGCATGAACACCTTATGCAGAAGCAGCATCCTGAAGCACACATTTCCCTAATCCTCCTGGTATACTGGCAGAAAGCAAGTATTTTCTCTGTTCTTTAGACTTAAACATACTTTGCTGAGGTAAATGGGAAACACTCCACTGATTTCCACGGAGCTCCGACTGCTTGCACTAGCACAGGGGCCGACTCATCAGACCACAACACAATGAGATGTCATACGGGTGACTTGCTCTCGGTGCCAAACTGCCTTAGTACGTGCTTCTAACCAAGATGAATACACTACTAAGATACTTAATAAGCTCCCTGTTCTCTTCCAATTTAACTGAAACAGATCTGACTTAAAATACCTGTTTAAACATTATGACCCTCATCCCACACTAACTTCATGCAAGGTTTAACTTTATGCACCATGAACAATTTTACTCAAGTTTTTAAGAGACTGCAAGTGTGCTCATAAGCTACATTAGGAGTGAGACCTTTCAGCACAATAGCTATTTACTCCTTTCTTACCTGCCTCCCCAACACATGAAGGCCAAGTACTTACTCTGAAGAAACGTGCCCTTAGGTTAACCTGAAAAAAAATGTGCAGCATTTTTATTTTGCCTTCATCTTTTTCTCCTGATCTGGAGCTGGAAGTAGTTAATGTACATATAATCAAATAGGCCATGCTTTTGAACAGAGAAACATTTATTTATTTATTTAAAAAGTGTTTTGTTAAACAGAGAATTTGATTGCAAAGATTTCAAAGACTTACCTGGAGCAAATGCCTCATACTGTTTCCTAAAATGATCCCTACTATAAAACAGCATAATTCCTCAGCTCCTCTGAGGTGAGGCCCCTCCCCTCAGAATCTACAACTGATGCCTCAAAATATTTGTTACACTGGGAGAAATGGCTCTGGCTTGTCTGCCATCCTATGTCTAAAATGACTGACAAATACTATTTATGTCTGCAAGACTGATATTGGATCTATGGATCAATGAAAACTGCTTCATTTTACTGCTCGAGCTGTAGGAGCTATTCTATTAGCTCCTGCCAATTTCACATTAAAGAAATAGAATTTACTTCACATATTGAAAGAACCTGCTAAGAGTCCATATACACACACACTATGTATGGGTATACATACATATACACACATACATAGGTAATTTGTACTTGTTTTACACTGAGAAAGTGCTAAAAGAATGCAACAACTGTCACTGCTAGAGATGACGCTAAATTAAATGGTATCGCTTATATGGCATCAAATGAAACTCTGGTCCAAGAGCTTCAGAACTGTCAGCAAAAAAGTGTCTTTCATTGGCAAAAAAGAAAAGTTCCAAATATTTTGAATTTCACTTTTAAATAAATTGGAAGCATTTAGAAAAAAAATAAAATAAAAAAAATACCATGCAAAGTAGATTTTATAATTTAAATTTCAGTTCTGTGTATAGCAAACACACACATTTATACATACATTCTATTACTTTCATGGCAAAATTCTGAGGAGCCTTAGACTCAACAATGACTTTAATGAATCTGGCAGTATCTCACATGTGCATCATTGCCTCATATTTTGAAAACGCAAAAAGCTGTACAAGCTCAGCCCTGTATTCTGTGAGTCTGGCTGCACAGTCAGAAACAGAAGGACTTCACTCAAGACCATGCCTAGAAAAATGCACACTTAATAAGGCCATTATACTCAAGATCATAATGGGACTCAAGTCACATGAACAGTCAAATATAAATAGATCTTGGAAAGTCATATTGGAGAAGATGGACTCAAAACAGCAGTGTGCCAGCAATTTAGTAACTGATTTTTTTTCCCCTATGAAACACCAATCTTAAACTGGTTTTACCCACAGGGCCAGACAACACAATGTGTGTGTATGTATGCATGCATTCTCACAATGCGCTATTTCATTTTTTCTTAGAAGTTACGAAGTGCCCCAGTGTTTGAGGCTAGGGTTCTACTCAAGTTCTGCCAATATGGTTCAAGCTGTTATCAACTTTAAGCAGGTTCCATGCATGATGAGGGGAAAGAAGATTTAAATATTTGCCAACACGCAAGACATAATTCTTACTTTACAAAGTGTAGCAAAGACACAATTGAACCCGTACTGGAATACTTCTCAGTATGCCAGATCACATTAAGAGTATCAGTGTGTTTGATCTGGCTTACCGAAAGACAGAGCAAACAACCAATTTAACACAATACAAGGAATGACACAGATTTACAAGTTAGCTGCCCACATCCCATGGCAAATAGAAAGAAGCTACCCTTTAATCAAAGTGGGGTAAGCTACCTTGAATTTACAGTAGGGTAAGTGTATTCACACTAGCCATTACCCTGGAGTAGTAGGTGTGCTGTAAGTCTGCTAGCCTGCTTTGTAGTTATTTGCTCCTTTAGCCATTCCACAGTTACCCAGTCAGCCACCATTTTGGCTGGGTTAAGGGTAGTTGTATTTGTCCAAGAAGGAAGGGTAGACCACTATCCCTCTTCCCTGTATCACACCATATAAACACATCGAGTTATGCGAATGCAAAAAGCATCAGTACAAAGGCTGGAAGAAGCACAAGACACATCAGATAGGAAACTTAATGGTTACATGCATTACAGCTCAGCAGAGACATTCTTTCACAATCCTATATTCTGTCATAAAATCCACAGTGGTCGAGATTATGGATGAACTACCTTCCAGCTGAATGAACGCCAGCATTATAATTATTTCTGAATACAACAGACTATATCCAACCCTTTTTTTTCCTAGGACCAGTTTTTTGGGTTTAGACAGTTTTCAGTACAGAGACAAGCCTGAGACACATAGGATGTGACTTGTTTACATATTATAAACAGACAAATGGATAATCGAGATGCAAACATTATTAAATGTGTTACTTTACACCTACAGCTCCATGTATTTTTTCCTTCAACAACGGCATCACTTGCCAGATGCAAGTTTGTCACTAATGACAAGTATGTTTTTGACCAGAGCTGGGAGGAATGCATTTAGACAGCAACAATGCAGCTCTTGCAGTGATGAACAAGAAACCTGGGAGTTCAGGATATGGTTTCTAATTCCACCTGTCTTATACTCTTTGCATGCTGAGCAGCTCAAAACATCTCTCTCTGTAATCACATTATTTGGAAGGAGAAATCTCCTTCCATATTTTCTTCACAAAGGGAGCAGTAAGAAGTCCATTAACTTACCATGTAAGACGAAAAGCCGTCTAAAAGGCTTCTACTTATTTAAGCAGTTTTGACTAAAAAAAAGATTAGCAGAATCACTTTGTCAATTAGGTTGAAAAGAGTCGAGAATATTTTGGGAACAGACTTTCAGAAGCCCATCTCTGACATTCACATTAAAATGGTGGCCTGACTACTAGCAATGCTTTGTCTGCAAGTGTCTAAACAAATAGTTTTGACATGTAACAAGCAGTAGCAGCATTTTCAACATTTTATGTTTGCTGTATTTAGTACTTTGTAACCAAATTCTCTCTCCCAATAAAGTGACTGTCTTGGAGTTAGCATGACTACCCATAAACACAGCATTTCTAAATGGAATTACATATTGTTGTTTTCTCGCCTCCATAATATTATCTTACCATTTTTGGTACCAGTCAGCACCATAGGTTTAATGCAGGTTACAGACAACAAGCAACAGTCCTACTTTTACCGCTTGCTTCAAACAATGTATTATTTCATATTTATACATTCTTAAAATGTTTTCTTCACTTAGCCATACTAGAAGTATCACTCCAAAATTTAAGTTTACATTGAAAAAGGTTATTGAGGACTTGACCAAAAAATACCTTTTATTCCCACAGGAAATCATATTTTCTCCTGAATAATTGTTAACGGATATTTATATTAGAGGACTCCATATTTCAGAAACCAGTTATTTAATGCTCAATATTCTTTTCAGCAGATGAAGAGGTAGGTATATTTCCACACAAGAAAAAAAAACAAACAACTGTAACAGACACTCAGATAAATCAAATAATATCTGAAAAGTCAAACACTGTTCTGACAGCACATAAACATAATGTGTCTGAAGATACTCTCCAAGGAGGACAAGAAAAGTTGCGCATTCTGATTAGATAACACATCATAATTTGAAATTTAATAATTTTCTGGAAAGAAAACACAAGTATCCAAACGCTACTTCCTTCCCCTCCCTTGCCCAAAGAAATGCAGGTGCCAACAAAACTGCCTGTATCAATGGTAGTATTAACTTTTTGGACTGCTAAACATGGAATCAACTGCAATTCTTCCTTACATTCACCAACACCAGCAGTCTACAAGTTTACACGGAGACCATATGCATGATAATTACATAATTACAATAAAAATTCAACTTTAGTGTTGTTCTTAAAACAATCTTCATAAATAATGAAAATACCTGTGTTCTAGCTCTTCAGTAATCTAAGGTTAATTGGTACAGATAGTGGGTTTTTTCTTCCTTTTATAAACCAAACTGGAGGTTCCTCACTGCCAACAATGGTTAAGGCCTGGATCAAGTTACTCTCCTTTTGCTTTTCCCTTTTTTTGCTTTTTTCCATTTTCCACCACTGCATTATTTTCTGGTTTGCTTACTCCATTTGCAACAGCACCATTTGCTATTTTGCCATTCTTTACAGGTTCCTTGGGCAGCTTATATGTCCGATAGTAGAAGTTACCAAACAAGAAAATGAAGGTGACAGCATAGAAAATCACACCCCAGTGCATCCATTTAGGGAAAGGACAATCAATATAAATAGACAAGGCTGTGTGGCCAATAGTCACATGGAACTGCACCTGAAAGACAGAAAATACAGAGTCAAAAAGGTCTGGATATATTCTGTAGCTCTGACTGCACCAATGTATACCGACGCATTATGTTATGAAAACTGCTAAACTGGGAGGTGGTAGGGAAGCTGTATTGGCTGTCACATTTTGCATGCGTACATATGCTTGACCAGGGACACCAAGTTTATTGCGGTACCTGTCATCAGTTTTCAGAAATAGAAAAATGAGAAGACATTAAGAGATCTGGATTTTTTCTACCTTTTGAAAAGGTTTTTGCAATTCAGTTGAAACAACCAGTAAAATATTATTAGACTTTACTCACACAACTCTTATCTATGCTGGCATTTTTTGAGAAATGAAATAAATAATTCCATCTCCAGCTAGTATTCTAACTTGAGCTGTGAGTATCAGATAGCTAAGAACTTTTGGAAGGAGCAGCATCTGTTCCAAAGCTCTGCAAATGCAAATCCACTTAGAGGCAATTGCCTTCTGAGATAAAGGGAGAAATTTTACTTACCAGTTGCAATATGGTCAAGTATCGTTTCCACCACAGGTATTTCTGAAATTTAGGGCCACAGGCAGCTAATCCATAATACATGTACATAATGACATGAATAAACGCATTCATCTGAGCTCCAAAAAAAGCTGTCCAGGAACAGAAGGGAAGATTGTAATGTAATTTTGAAAAAAGAAAAAAGTATTTTCTAGTATTTTTCATGTGATAGCAAAAATTATAAAGCACCAGGCTTCCATGTTTGAAATATTCAATAGTATAGTATAGACCTGACTGCCAACACGTGCTAACACAAATAGCTGTTCATGCAAGTAGTATGTCACATCTTTCATGGAATTACTTACGCAAAAGCTTTTCAGAAGATTTTTGTTGAACAGACATAAATCACATCGATTCCACATTACTTATTGCAGTATAAGTGCAATAGTTTTGCTAAAGGATTATTAGAAGTGGTATCAGACAATGCAAAGTATCAGGTTCTGAACTTAAATCTTTTAAACTATATTTAAATGCACAAGGTTCACTTCTCAGCACGGTCAAGAAACTCATGTGGAAGTCTGATTAAAGAGGCCAAAAAACCATGCAAAGCAAAACTTCACTTGTGGTTATGACATTTAAGGGCATTGTCTAAATTGCTCACCTTTAGTTTCTTTATTTATGACTTAAAATAGCCAGCATTCTTAAATATATAAATGTATAGTATAACTTTTTCCAGAATGATCCATGCTGGAAACGAAGATGACAGCTCTCACTTGTGTTAAAATCTCTTTGCTCTATCAAGATTAGCAGCCATTTAACAGAACAAATTATTTCTTGTTAAGGTATTCTTACACTGTCAAAGAGGGTAAAAAAAAGGCTGTAATGTGTAAGATTAGGGCAATACAGACAATAGCTGCTGACATCAAACAGCTCAGATGTCCATGTGGTCTAGACCCAGTGAGTTATAATAGGGTCTAGTTTATAATAGATCTGTCTATGTAGGCAATGTGCTATCAACTAGAAAACAGAAGAACACGGATCTATCCACATTTATGCAGTAGTGCTACATAAATGCAGAAGAGCAACTGTTGCTTTTCCTTTTGCAGGGGCTAGAAACTAGTAGTTACTAGAGGTAGTGCAAGAACACCAAAACTTGAAGTAAAGTTGGAAATAGTTGCAACTGTTGTATTGAAAACTGCTGATATTTAGCATGAAAAGTCTGAAGAGGCAACAAGAGAGAGGGCATTTTGAGATATCTGGGGAATTTCTAAGACTACAAGTAAGCATACAGTTTCCAATAAACTTATTTTTATGGGTGCAGTAGCCAATAAAGCTCATGAAATGTCTGGTTGAGTACCTGCATCCTGCAGATTACTTGGGAGAAATTCAAGGATAGTCAAAGACACTAATTTTAAATATTTCTCCTTTTGAATATAAGTAACCACTCAGTACAAGGTATCTTTAGTAAATGAGAGCATAAAACCCCCATGCAGTAAGTATTAATGCAGTTTGACAAAAAAACCCTCAAAATATTAAGTTTGGTATGGTGTTTACTGTATGTTATTTTCAGTGCCTGAAGCCTACCAAAGCACAGTACAAACAAAACAGGGTATTTTCCCTGAACCCTCAGCTCTGTAGAGCTTACAATTTGAGAGACACAAGGCAAAACAACAGGAACAAGGGTACAATGTAGGCAAGGGAGGACGTGGCAAGTACAACGGAATAAAATTCTTTGATGGGGGCTTTAGAAAGTAAGCAAGGGAAAAAAAAAGGCTGATAATGAATTATAGACTTGTGTCATTATGCATAGCTTTTAGAAGTTAATTGACAGATTTACTGGCTCACCTTCAAGGGAAGGTTTCAGAATTTTATACATGCTTCTTTATAAAAAAGAAAGCAAACCCCAAACTCGGATACAATGCCAAAATAACGTCTCCATTAACTTCATTACATTTGCACACAGATTGTGGCCCGTAATTAGATTTTGCAGTTCTCTGTATCTGCAAAAATTACAGTTAGGCAAGACACATTCATCTTTCTATTTCATACAGAACAAGGATAATTTTGAAGACAGAACTTCAGGCTTGCAATTGATGCCCATGAGGGGGAAAAAAAAAAGTTTTGCAATTCATTAGATTATTGCCCTGTTATCTTTTCCTCCCCCACGTTTCCCACAGAGAAAGACTGTACACATTAAAGCTACTGCACTGCTTCAGCGCTATTTAAACAGTCTTGTATGTTATGATGTTAAGTCTATGAAAACCTTTTTCCATTGCTCCCAAGCAACAATAATTTTCCCTTGTGTCCAAGTAAAAAGGGTATGGGAGGAAGGGAACTCACCTTGTCCACCTGCAACCCACTTAATACCAATCCACCACAAGGTGAACATGGTGAAATGGTGATAGACATGAAGGAAACTAATTTGGTTAAATTTCTTCCTCAGGATGAAGAATACTGTATCCAAATATTCAATTCCTTTAGAGACATAATACCACCACAAAGCAGCAGCTATCTGCAATGAAAAAAAAGACAACACAGAAGTTTTAGTGATTCCAAGCTGAATGGAATAAAGTTTTCTCCACCTATCTGCTGCAAGAGAAGGATACCTCTTCCTTCCCCAAATCCTGGTAAATGTTGAGGTGGAGTCATCAAACATCTGATGGTATGAGAACAAAAACAATACTCTGTTCATCTATTATGGCCATGGAAGTATTATTCTGAATCTACTGCTCACAAATCACAACTGTAAAAAAGAACTAACATAATCAAAAGCTTTGCAATCTCTGAACAGTTTACCAGTTAAAAATTGGAAGTTTGTGTCCTCATTCTCTTTCCTAAGCTTTCTGGGAGAAGACTACCACAGGGCTTCCCGTACTAATGAGACAACACTTTGATATGGTCAGAACAATGAGTCAGACACATTACGATAAAATAAAGTTGCAAAGACTGAAACCTTATATAAAATTCTTTCAGTACCACAGGCATACGGGTGGGAAGATACCAAATCACTCTTACAAGCTACATGTGGTACGGATTTCACATCCCTTAGAGCAATATTCCCCCCAGCTTCTTCTGGCCTGCTCTGTAACCCCCTCTGGAAAGCTGCATTCCCCCAGTGGCTCTGGGCCATTCAGGGAACAGAAGAAACAAGACCACAGGAGACAAAAAAAGCTGCAGAGATACAACCAGTCACCCAACAGGGTAATGCTATACACCCAAAATTCTTTTTCCAATCTACCCATCATAGTGAGTCTTGCCCAAGATGCAACATAAACATGGCTTCCTGCCTAAATCAGGTTACTGTTGCACCAGGTAAAGCCCAGAAGCTCTGCATACAATTTGCTTATACTATGATATGGGGGTATGGTAGTGATGGGGACTCCCTTCCAGATCCCAAAACATAGCAACAAGTCTAGTTCCTGGCATCGTAAGCCATCTAGCTTGTTATGCAAGGGTGGGACCAGAACATATCCCAGATGGTGACTCACATAGAGAACGGAAAAAAAAAAATAAAAATTGTTGGAAATAGTACCACCAGCAAGGACAGCAGGCAATGTCACAACACACTATTTGTAAGAAGTTCACATGGTCTTTCAGGACTCACCTGATGGCAAATCAGACTTTCTTACTTTAACACGGTGTGAAATAACCCCACCATCCCCTCAGTCCCCAGGGCAGGTAGAAGAGAAAAAGTTAAGATAGCAGTAGCTTCCCTTCCCAAAAACACACATACTGTTAGGCAAGAGAGAGAAAGAGGAATCAGGAGAACGAGCAGTACAGAGCAATGCTACAGCCCTGCATGGTGTTTTCCTCCACCTCTCCAAGTGAGCAGGAAAGGAATGCATCCCTCCTCAGAGTAAGTTTGTCACAGCCATAATTGGACTGGTGAACATTTTAGGAGAGATTACAGGAGAAGCAAAAAAGCAGCATGGGAGCAGAAGAGTGCCGCAGATCTGCATTGCAGACTCTGCAGTTTCCCAAAGGGACTGCACAACTTACTGTTGCCAAACTGCAGACCTTTATGTATCCATTATTGAACACCCTTCTCACTCTCTGAATGTGATTTAGCCTACTTCAGGTCTCAGGAAGAGGAGTCAGATTTTGTCAATTTTATATAAAAAGATACTAATATCTGTCAAAGCTAGAGAGAGGCTTAATGAGAGAAAAGTCACTCCCACAGATCTGGGAGTTCCCAGACACATAGGCAAGCTGCAAGAACCATCTATATCTATATATAATGTGTGTATATATATATGTTGCTCAATATCCAGTACAGTTCTGCCTCTGGGACAGGTAGTTGGGTGTTTAATAACACCCACATCAAGGCTTTGTCTCACACCCACAGATTAGCATAGCAGTCCAGCATCTTTTACAGATCTTTGCTAAAGCTGCATCTCTTAAATAAATTAAGATAAGCATCTTTTCATCTCATGACTTAACAATAAACACTTGGGACTGTATCCATAAAACAACAAGCCAGCACTACAAGCTCTTTGGAGTCCTTGCTTCTGAGAAACTTTTAAAGAATCAATAGCTCAGTCACAAGCAAACTGCCATAAAAACTCTTATAAAGCCAATGTACATTTTGTTAAAGAAACAGTGGAACAATAAGCCAAATATCCAATAGGCACATAGCCAATTTACTGTATGACATAGAGCAAGATGTGGAGAAAAATCCAACAAAAAACTTACGTTTTATGCCCAAGATGCCACAGGTTCACTATAGGCACCTGGACAAGTCATTTAACACACCTCATTCCTCTTCTTTTGAATGCTATCTGCCTTGCACAGCAAGCAATTACGGACTGTGGATCAAAATCAGCTGAACTTATGACCAAAAAGCTTCCCATCACTTAAGAACAAAAATAGCTTCCATTTCTTTGTAGGATTATACCTGCTGATTTTTGTGTTCCTGTAGATTTTTTTGCCTGCCAGCTCTTTTGCTCTCTTCCTCTCATCAAATTTTACTACCATTTATTCTTAAACCTGATAGGTTTCATGTACTGATGATCTATTTCAATGCTCCAAATGACTTATACAGGTGTTTTGACCATTAGTTTATAGACACAGAAAAAAATAAAACAGATGTTAAATCATTTGCCCGAGGCCATGCATACAATCAGTGACAGAGGGCAGAAATAAAGTAGAACAATACACCAATATGTAAGCTATGGTAGGAGCAGATGGCTACTATTAAATTTCTTCTGCAAAGCATCAGAAGTTATGATCTAACCTGTAGCCTTTATTTGGACATAGCATGAAAGAAAGGTTTAGCTTTAGAGAAAATATGCATTAAAAAGGCATATTCCTGAAATGAATAATACTAGTCACAACGATACCTTTTCTGGCAATTTTCATATGCACTAATCTAAGTCTGTTAAAACACCAGATGGCACATTACAACCTAGGATTAAGGGGGTCAACAAGAGGTCCGATCCCATGACCTCTGCCTGATGCAGGGTTTTTGAACAGAGGGCTGTTTTAACATGGGACTCCATTCCTTCACCCTCCTTCCTCATTTCAGGTTGGAGACAGTTATCCATTCAGGGGTTTGACAGGACAGGTACTTCTTAGAAGGTAACAGTAACATGAAAAATTAAAGCGGCTTTTAAAGAGAACTCTTCCCTGCTTCAGTTATAGAATTTTGTTAAGTCAAGTTCCCTTCTCACAGGATTTTAAAGTAAATTATTATTATATTTATTTCATAAGAGGAAACTACTCAAGCTCTAGACATAAATACAAACAATGCAGTTTACAATTACAGTACAGAAGACAACCATAGCTCAGCTTTATGATTACAATCAGCACACTTAAAACTAGGAACTAACTAATTCACGCAGCCCTGGATTCCTAATTCTCAGCTCTTCAGGAATGTTAATCAAATAGATGAATCTGGGAAACATGGACACAAACGCAAGCAGAGTGGGAAGTGACTACTCACAGACAATAACAGGCCTTAAGTTAGACAGTGTTAGAAAATTGTTCACTCCAAATACTGGAGCTTCCAAAGGAGTTCTACAAAGCAGTACTACTCAGCCCTTTGCGTTTATTATTTTGTCTCCTCAGCTATAACCAAAAAAGTTCTTCTAAGATGCAGCTGTAGGTCCTTCAAAATCCTTTCTTGGGGATTTCTTCCCCCTTTTCTTTCTTGTCTAGTATGAACATTTTATTTTTTCTTTATATAACCAATTAAAAAACACACTCCTCAACTTCCTGCCAGGAGTCAGCTCCCTACTACACCCAGAAAATAAGTCCTTTAGGAAGGAATTTATTTCTGCAAATATTTCTGCAACTGTGGAATCTAATTTCCATCCCTGCTTGCTCCAGTTATCCATTGCTTCTTGTAGAACAACAGCCAGGGGAGTCTGGTTCAAAACAGTAAGCAGGAAGACCAACTTCTTCATACTTTGTGTAAACTACCTACAGAATTAATTGTCAGTAGAAGCCAGAAGCTTGATAAAGTTGACGAAAACATAGAGACAAATTCATGGAAGAATACCCTCTTAAAAACTGGCAAAACAAAGATACTATGTCTGAATTAGAAGGTCTGTGAGCTACAGATCGCTGGTGTTGCTACACTATACAGAGGAAGTGCCACCACATGCCCTTACACTGTTCCCTTGAAATTGCCATTGGCTTAATGTCTTGACACACTATGTGAGTTGGAGAGGAAGGATATTCACTGGCACCCAGGATAGCCAAACTCTTTTTTTGGAACTGTTTACCAGCTCTCTGTACTCCCTTGAGGGACAAAGGATGGTTTCTTGACCCCTCATTTCGAGTAAGAGCTTTGGTCAAAAGGGGTCACTACATGGCAACATCATAGTGGCACATTCCCAAAAAGATAGAAACAGAGGTCATACCAGGGCTTCTAGGTTGCCTTTTAGACCACCACATGCAATCAGTTTCACATTTCTCAATATTTGTTCCAGCTTTCTAAGCCCCACAATAAAGTCATATATGAAGCTGTTGCTTCCCAGAGCACATTCCATAATGCTTTTTGGGCTCAGTGCTGTTTCCATTTGAGTTAGTCCAGTCTCCTTTACCTAATACAGGACTTATTTACTCATTGTCTTACAAATAAAGTTATTGCATTTGTAATGAGTTCTACCGTTGCAGTGCAGCATTCCTCTTCAGAAAAAACCCAGTGCCAATAGATACTAGACATTTAGTATCTAGATCTATTAAAAGGGTGAGAGATGTGCTACAAGGTTTATCAATTCTAAACTTAAAACTGCAAAAAGAAACCCACATTTACTTACATTTTAAAATTGCTTTTGCAGGTTTATATTATGAAAAATGATGGTGAAAGGAATCTTGAGGAGGTTTTGGGGTTTTTTTTGTCCTACGGTATAAAAAAACCAACATACCTTCTAAATGCAGAGCACGATACACTGTAAAGCAAGCCAGAAATATATCCCAGACTCTTTGGTTAGGCAAAGTACACTTGTGGGAAGTGCCATCTTCTACTTGCGACTTATTTACCTAAATTGAGAACTCATTCAAAAGAACTACCAGATAATGATCAAGATAAAGGTCTTGACTGATAACATACCATACAGTTGCTGCAACAGCTTGAGAGAACTCAATTTTCCCTGCTTCCTCAACTCTCAGCTGCAAACTGAACATGTTACAACTTAAAACTTTAGAAATAAAGTTTATACAAATCCACAAGTTTGCAAAAAACTTAAAAAGTTAGGAAATCCAAAGAGCAGATATTGCCAGAGCAACCTTTCTTTTCTAGACATATCATATGCAATAAATAAATTGTGCAGGTCATTTTGCCTTTATTTCACTATATAATAATGCTTTGTTTGTCATAATGAACAAAATAGAAGATAATTCTTTTGTGCAGATCTGACCCCTCCACAGCCTCCCACAAATAAGAGCACCTAAAAGTGAGGCTGTTAAACAGAATTTTTGCATACTAAAAGTCATTACCTCTTGTACTTAGCTAATATAAAAATTCCTTCAGTATATGCCATACCAGTCCTCAGTGTCATCCAGCTGAGTACAAGGCCATTCTATTTTGCTTATCTATTGAAAAAAAAAACCCCATCAAGCATTTGTTATACCTAGCTAGATTTTGTTTTTAAACAAAATTATTAACAGAAGTATTCTAGTGACTGAAATAGTGAGTGCACAGTACTGGCAAAGGTGAAAGACAGGCGACTACCATAAAGCCGACAGAAGTCTATACACAGAGTTGTTCTGCAATATCAGCCATTATACACAAGGTGTATGACTCAAACCTATCCTTCTCACTGCCACCCCTGCCACGTGCACAGGCTTTTGAGTAATACTACCCATGAACAGCCATCTTTTAGACATTTTTTGAAATGTGTTATAAATATTAAATGTATTTAGACTATAACACACTTTAATTACATTTTCAGAAACATGTTCTAATCTGTAGTGAAACTTGCAAGAACAGCTGAGAGATTCTCAAGCGTCAGCTCTGCCGGAAGATAAGGTTTAGTACATGAGCTAATCAACAGTGTTACAGAAATTAACAAGCATCTGCACTTTGACTTTAATTTGAATGCTTTCCAAAAACCACACATTTGAAATCTAAGCTTCTACAATGAAATGTACTGATAATACATTTGCCAGAAGCCAGCAAGACCTTATGAAGCCAAACATGGGTGAAGGAGACAAAAAGTTGCCTTGCCAGTATAAGTGAAGTGCAATCACAGTGTATGCTGACAAATCTTACTTGCTTTGATCTAGCTAGAACACTACATCTTTACTGCGGTTACCCTGGTATCATAAACAGCAAGGTCTAGGAACCAAAGTATGTATACAAAGTTTATCCTGGATTGTACAACTGCAGATGCAGCCAAGGATGGTATCTTTAAGACTACCCTTACTTGTAGCAGTCAGATGAAAGTTAATGCAAATACACTGATGCACTTTGATTAAACCTGCTATGTGCAATGTAGTCAAACCTGAAGCGATCTGTGAGAATATAACGGGATACAGTCATGGCTGACAGTGGAACTTTGGAAACACTATTTTCAGACAATACTTAAACCATCATGTAGCGCTATGCATTACACACATTCATACACGAATACAAAAAAGAAATACTCACCCTAACTTCATAAACATTATCTGAATAATCCACAGTCTGGCAGACATAGCTGTACCCTCGAGCTCTTGATGACAAAAACAGCTGAAAATATTAAAGCCATACATGAGGGGAAAGATGCTACATAAAACATGTTCATAACAATTACCAGCAAATTTCTTGCTACATCAAACTTACCTGAACAGAAATATTTAAAATATCCTTATCAGTCCTGAGAATACTATTGAAGAAAGCCAATATTTAGTTCTAACAACCTGTTGTTCCACAGTACCTATTTTCTCTTGTAAATTAAAAAGAAAGTGCTCATTTTTCCCTCCATGTATCTGCCCAGACAATTAGAGCCCTGTACAAATTAGTAAGAAATCTAGTATGTACTTAAGCTATTCAAACATGAGTATTCCCTCTGATGGCTCTACGTTCAGAGACAGAAATACCTACTATTCTTAAATATTCTAATACCTACTATTCTTAAAACAGTATATCAATCAAAGTCCAGAAAAAAAACCCTGAACAGCCAATGCTGAGCACCCATAAAACATACTGAGAGAAACTGGATGAAGGAAAGTTCCCTATTTCATGCCAAAAGAACAGCCTAAAGCACATGAAGTGCTCCTATAAGGCCACTCCAAATAAAGCACGTTGCAATAACCTGAACAGGAGAAGATAAACTTGACATTTGAGCAAGTTCCCATTGGAAAGAAGAGCACTTGCCTAGAGCTGTACAAGGGTCAAGTAATACTTCTAAGCTTGACATTCATAAATGTTATGATCCAAGATTGCTTAAAGCCAGGTAATCCCACCCTGTTAAGGATCAAAAAAGACAGCAGTGGAGCAGACAAAACCTGTAAATTTTGAGCTGTAAAAATAAAGAAGGGTGATACAAAAAGATCTTCAAAATAAACATGGGTAGGCACTGACTATTCCTACCGCTAACCTGACTTCCATCTCATTTAGTCTGAACTCGAGTTTACTTGGTATCTCAGCTTGCACACTGCACTAGTAGTGCAGACAGATGCAGAGCCAAGTGTTATCCAGATAAAACCCACATAAATACTCTTTGAAACTCTGGACTTATTTGCTGCACATGTCTGTTAAGGAAGGAAGTGAAAGAAAGAACTGTCCACAGAAATCATCCTAAGTAATTGAACTACTTCTGCATCATCAAAGTCCATTTACAAACTGCTGTAACACTACTACTCTCCAGTGTGGTCCCACACAGGCACAAGCACATTTGATAATATCAGAGAACAGCAGGGAACATTTTAGTCCACACTGTAGAGAAACTAACCAATCTCTACTGTGACCTACTGGGGAATTTGACCGAGGTTCACTTGGCAGAAGGCAGTAGATCAACTTTACCAGACTGCCTCAAAGCAGAGTAAGAAATTCAAGATTTTGTGGCAAAATAGGGGTGACATGTCTGAGGCTTCTGCAAGTGCTAAGCAAAATTTGCTTCTAATTTGAATCTGAACTTGAGTTCAACGTATGGGAGTCTTGGACTAGACAATCTAGCAGTGCTTTATGGACTTAGCATTTTAATGTAAGTTATCACAGATGAACAATATAGTTTGCCATCAGGATGATTATTTAAATAACATTTAAAGGCATTTCACATTCAAATTCTGTTCTCAGCAATACCTGGAAACTTTACAGTCATTCACAAAGTACAAACTGTATCATTTTATGCATAACAATTACATTACTCATGCAAATTACAAGGGTGGCACACTGGTATTGTAAACCTCACGTAGACTGAAGCAGGAGTTGCCCGGTTAAAGGGAACAACTGAAACTTAAAACACCTTCCTCCTATCAGTCTCTAAGACCAAGAAAAGACACTTCCTGTAAATGTTGTATCCATAGCCTTAACATCCATTGAATAACAACCTACCACTTGAAATAGCTCTGTTTCTGTCTAAAATTATGAACTTTCAGTCTATCAGTAGCAAACACGTATTTGCAGTCCCATTCAATTTTATGTAAATTCAGTGATTTGGAAATGCCATGCAACACATGTATTATCCTATTAGCAACATAGGTTTGAAGATTAATTGACTACAAGTCTGGCATAATTGATCTCATGGATAAAACAAACCAGTTTAAAAGAACAAGTGAAAAAAGACAGACAAGGCAAAAATATTGCAGAATTCATTTCAGAGGAGTTTCAGTTTTAACCTGCCAAGATGACTGGATTTCATCCATTCCCACAACTATCCCTGGGTGTCACCATTAAATTCTGTTGTACCTGTAGTATTTTATTACTTCGTTGAATAGTGAAAGGAAACAATTTAGATAAAACGACGACTGAGGTGCGATGGCTAAAACCTTACTGAACCATGTATTAAAAAAAGGCTGAAATCAGTTAATGATTTTATTACAGAAGCTCTGGGGAAGAGTCAATATGCAGATCATCATCAGATATGCAATGCTTTCCTGGCCAATTACAGACCAGCGAGAAAAAGAGTTCTGCAATACTGTAGTTTTAACTGCTCTGCTTATTTGCTTACTTCTGGAAACGGATTTTGCAAATTCATGATCTCAGGTCTTCCAGGAAGAAGATGCTCAATCCACAGGAGCAAAGCCACAGTAGCATGAAACTATTCCTTAGCATCAGCTATATTCAATAATGATTACCAAACTGTTAAGTAATTGCACTTAGCTACTGCTAAAAAGCTAATCCACTGCATTGTTACTAGTCATTTCCTCTGTACAGAAAACCTAACAAAGGAGAAATGCAGCAACATTGAAATTTATTAAAATTAACACACTCAGAATGTTGCAAACCAAATATTAGAAGACTGTATCCTTTTATTTTTATTTAAAGATACAGTTAATTTTTATTCTTATTCTAAAAGATACCTTACAGACAAGATACTTTTTCTCACTACAGAAAATGGACATCTGATTTTTAAAAGTGATAAACACACTGAAGGCACCAGCCAGCTCAATTTCTAAGAAGACACATTCTGACATCCTTTAGGATTATTAAAAAGGAAAAAAGAAATCAGTTACAAGTGTTAAATCTCTATGGATTTTAGTTAACCTGTCCACTAACATAAACCTAGGAAGAACTTGGAATAGCTTGTACACAAATTCTCTCTCCAGACTCATTTAGTGAATTTATTCTCAAACAGAACATACCTAGCTACAGAAATACTCACATCAAAGGCAAACTCAGCTTCAAAAGTTTGTGAAAAAACATTCACCCTCAACAGACATCATAAATATGTAAGATCATTTTCATTTTGCTATCTGTAGACACTCTCAGACTTAAATAGGAATTCCCTCCTGCGAGAGGGCATACACACCTCTTTGAAAATGAAGAAGTTGAGTAGAACCATTCCAAAGTTGTAAACAACCAACAGGAAACGTAACTGGAAGGGCTCTCTTGTCTTCATCCATTTGGGGCCCAGCCAGACAGTGAGGAGATAAATAGTGCTTATAGTCAGTGTTGGAAATGGAGACTGCATCAAGGGCCAATCATCAACACGTTTGTCTGGGGGGGGTGAAGCAAACAGAAGGAGTCAACAAGGTCTGAACAAAATATATTTCATCATAATTTTAAGTATTGCATTTGTTAAGTATTATTCTCTCCTGGAATAGCTGCATCAGACAGTAGAAACACAATACACTCATTCTTTCCAGGAAGGTTAAAGAAAATAGTTTTTAAAAAACCACTATATCACATTACCTCACACAGAGATTCATTATGTCATGCAAGTTCTATTGTCCAGTTCTACAACCCAAAACAATACAGTAAACAGAATCACATGAGCCCAAACCCAACCCACTAATCCCCAAAAAACCAATTTTGCTTATGATGAAGAGTGACTGCAGCAGCAACACAACCAAATGTTCAACACCACTGCAAATGAAAGATACACAAATTTGGCAAAACACTGATAAAATTAATAACCTTTATTAGTTAAAAATTAACTGGAGGCTTTTTAGTGCCTAATTTTATACAGGTTGTATGATGCTAATCAAGTACCCTTGCTATTTGATATAAGTCAGTCTCACATGTTGCAGACAGAATACTAACAACATGACTGGAAAGCAACTAAATAGAAGAGTTTAAAGGTGTGGTTCTAGTGAGAGTAGTGTGTGCTGCCATATGGCAGACAAAGGTTTTATTTACAGTCTCCTTCAGCCACTCACAAAATCCAGAGCTACACATACTCTAGGGCCCAGAATATGCTATATTAAGTTCTGGATCTCTATCAAAAAAGCACTCTTAGCTTGATCAACCACTGACATCTAGGATTAGAAGATGGCTCTGCTACAGAGGACAGAAGAGAGATACTACAGTGACACCTTACTCCGTGTTTCCCCCCGCCACCATAGGAAGGCTAATCTCTAGTTATAGCAAAAGATAAAAGGTAACTATTCCATAACTTTCAATACTTCAGATACTGCACAGCTCTACAAATATGGATTATTTTGCAGATGCTTAGGTCAGTTGGAATTCAGATGGAAATCACACCACAGGGCTCCTTGGGAATCTCAGACATCTAAAACTCCTGCCTTCAGTCATTTGTGGGCAAATTCACAAATAGCAATGCAGTTTCCCACAGACTTACCTAGAGGGCAAGTTTCAATAGAGAACTGTGTTTCTTCATGGTAACACAGAGAATGAAAAAAACTCTATACCATACATTAATTCCTGATCCCAGGCATACTAACAGGTAAGTTAGAAAATCCTTCTTATCTACAAAACGAGGAACTCTGATGCAACGAGGAAAGTATAGAACAGCGTTGCCATTACTCCTCCTCCACTTCTTTCATTTCCTTGGTTGCCCTTAAGATTGTAAATTAGAACCTCATTTTAGGAGCAGATTTCATGAGACCCTCTATTCCTAATAAACAACACATACTGTGATCTACAGAAAGACAGTGTGCATGGCACTGACTCCTCTTGCTTCTGCTTGATTTAACAATACTTGATCTGCACACTGCAAGTAAGACGCTAGGAGGTCTAAAAAGAAGTGGAAAAGAAGAAAGAGAAACCTGTCTAGCTGCTTCCACTATGGCTGTTAACCCCAGAAGAGAGAAATCATCCTAATGCATGGAAACCTCCAGCAAGGCTGACGCTGCCAGAATAACAGGAGTCAGCCTTGTGATCGCAGCCACAAACAGGAGCCAAGAGAAAGACAGGGCAAGGACTACAGGGAGGAGTGGCAAAAAATTCAGATAGACTGGCAGTAGAAACACAGGCAGTGAAATAGAACCGAAGAAAGTGAGAGAAGACAGTTAGTTACCTCTTACTTTTCAGCAAGTCCCTGGAACAGACACTGCCATTACAATATAATTTGCTCTCTGTAAAACATGAGAATGATTGCTTTATAGTACAGTATAGTGTCTTGGGATGTAAAGGAACAGCCCCAATTTCTAGACCTCACAGAATGCTACCTATTGAAGCTGAAATCACACCACTGCATTGCAATTATTACACTGCTATCTCCCTTACGCTTTAATTCTTGCTTGCTTTCAGCAATTGCTCTACCAATAGGAATTTAAAAATGAAAGATAAAATCATTTAAAAGACAAGACAAATGGAGAACCTCATCATCCACCTGATATGGAGTAATGGGCAAAGACTCATCTCCACCAAGCAAGAAGAAAGGTGTCACTTCTTAATTAAGAGACAGCTCTGGGAATAGCCTATATGTGACGTGCTTTAATCAAATCTGCATGTCACTTCAGACACTGTAGTGTACAGAGTTAAGAGCAGGTGAGGCAAGAGACCCAGTTGCTTTCCCAGCCTTCTCACACTAAGCAATATAAAGAGGCAAGGGCATATCAGAGACTCTGTCTTCTATTTTCTAACCCAGAGTTTCATGGTATCCTGAACACTAAAGTGACAATATGAAAAACGTGAAAAAGGAAGATTTGAATTTCACCCGGGAGCTGAATGTTACCACCCACTACTGAAAATAGGAAACCATAACCTATTCCAGATTTCTTTTTGTGGCAGTAGACAAAGCTTTCTAGAGGGAAGAATGAGGTTTCACTAGAGGGTGAAAGGAAAGACAAAGGGACAGCTTTTATGAAAGCCCAGCTCCAAGGGGGCTTTCCCTCACGCTTCATCAGTGCTGTAAACAATTCTTTCACCTACTTTCCACAAATACTACAAATTGAAGAACTTAACTGGAGAAAAACAAGAGATATATTTAACACTGACAACAACATAAGAGCACCTGGGCAGCTGTCATTACACTTCCATACCTGTATCATGGTTTCAGCCTGCTACTTTCCCTCTGCACAGAGTTTTTGGACAGTGAGCCACCACATCTCAAAGACAAGTCTTAAAGTATTTGCAAGAAAAGCATAGCTTACTGATACAGACCACATAACATACTGCCCAGGGAATCTACTAGATTGGGATTTTGGGGGCCTGACGTGTCCTAGGGCAATTAATTATGCTTTGAACACAAAATGCCCATATGAGAGGGAATACAGTAGGCATTTCAGTTCTGCAGTACATCCTGGCCAAAACAGAAGCAAATCAATAGTCAAAAAGTTTATTCTAATTCCTACTGTGCTAACTAAGAACACCACCTTGCATTTATTTTAAGGGCACTTGGGAGACTCTGCATATGATTATTTTTTACTCATACTGTGGCATCAGAAAACACACTATTATTCATCCCAGAACTTGCTACATTTAGAAACTTGTTCATCACAAGATCTCGCCTGGATAAGGCAAAGTAACTTGTTCAGTTTTAAATCAGCTCCATGCACCATTCTTGTTGCACAGAAGGTATTACAAAACCAATTTAATTTCAGTTTACCAGGCAAGCCTGCTTGCCCGTGTTCTACATGGAAAACAGTTACATGCAGCCCCTTGTTCCAAACTTCAGATACCCTCTTCCAAACCAAGATAAATCCACTCTCTTAAGTNACTGACAAACGCCCCAAGCTCCTCCAACACCCTCCTCCCTCCCTCCCACCCCCCACCCTGCTTTAGCAAAAACAGTGTAATTTTGTGTCCTACTTACTAGCTGGTGCTGACGACCACAATGATTTCTGCAAATTATAGAGAACTGGGATAGCTTAAGGGGACATATGAGTGTATTAAATCCTGCAGTACTTCACACGCAATAGGTACATTATTACCTGAAAGATGAAATAAGCTTGAAATAAAAAAGGCTAGCTTGCTGCATTAAAAAATCCCTCCAACTGCTCTGAAGCAAAATGACCAATGCCTTTACCTGATTAGAATTGACAGAGACTGACTGAATCTTTCAGGGGATTAATGCATTTGTCTTTCAAATCCTAAGACCCAGATTCTAATTCGATCACAAATAAAATGTCTGTTGTGAAGGCCCAGCGTGTAGTACAGTGCTTTTTTTGTAAGGTGGGAGAAGTTTCAGAACCAACATTTAAAGTTGCACTCAATCGTAAAGGTGAATCCAGAGTAGAATAAGGCATCTGCTGACATGTTCCTGATAGAAAATTACTATTATGTAAGGAAAGAATATGAAATACTTATATACACAAGGTTTTCCTGTCATTTTGTGTATATATGTTTTAAAGTTTCACATTGCAAAGACAAGACAAGAAACAGAAGAACATATACATATTTTATATATATATATACACATATATTAAAAAAATACTTGAAATTGCCCTAAGGCACCTACCCTTGCAGGATTTAATTCTTTATGTGGGGCAATTAACAGGAAACACACACTTAAAACTCTCCAATTTCTTCCTCCAAAGCAAAAACAAGAGCAGGACCAGTGAAAAGTACTGAATATCCTACCCAGTAACGTCCAAAGAGGGCATAATCAACCTATATTGAAATATGGAAGGCAAATGAAGATGAATTTCAGTAAGTAAGGCTGCACTGACGGTGATCTAGAACTAAAATCACAAGAAACTTCTGTGAAACACACTGTTAAGTGTTTTAATATGCAAATACTTCTGTTAAATGTGGTGCAGCATTTCCTTCCCAGTAGAGGATTTTAGATGGTTAAATTTCCTGCATATTAGCGAGCCTATGATGAGGTTTTTTTTCTTTCCTCAAGAAGTCTGAACTTCAAAAGAAGCAAACAAATGCATAGCACAGTCACTCCTACATTCATCAGGAGAAATGCTGAAACAGTACAATGGTGACTATCTCTGCTTTTAATATTAGTTTTACAGAAAATATTACATAACTAAAATACATAACTTTTGAAATTCCCTGCATTCATCTTAGATTCAAAATCAATACTTAGTAAGTCTTTATTTTTACTTCAACAACATACATATTCCTTAGCTATAAGGTCACTACTCAGTAATTTATCTGGAGAGCCTTTCAAAGTTATTAATAGCTATTGATACTATTCTCAGCGCAAAGACACTTACAGTGCCAATCCAGCACATCCATCTGTCCAATTACATTTCTAAAGACACTGCAGAAATGATGGTGAGTGTTTAAAAGCGGTTCTTAACAGTGAGAGCTCTCTGCAGATCTCACTGTTTATTTTAACAAGAAGATCCCTCAAAGCCCAATCTCAAGTTTAAGTAAGATTTTCTTGCACGAGTGAAATTTTAATTCCACAATATAAGGAAGGCAAACCAGTATTATCTAATTGGAGTATTGTTCTATGAACTACACTGTTTTAATTATCTAAGAATTTCATACATCTTATTAGCTCCACTGCACTATAATTGAAGGATATTTCTTATATGGCATGTGTTTTCATTTTGTAAACATGTGAGAAATATAACTTCACACACCTTAAAACGTTTACAAAGCTTTCACAGTAAACTCCTCTGCAATATTTTAGTGCTCCCCCTCTCTTCCTTTTCTTTCTGATTATGGATTAATGTTCTATACAACATACTTCTCTTTCTGCATTTGTATTAGAAATACTGGCTCAGTCCTGTAAATCTTTACAAGTGAATGTAAGGTCCACTGTGGCTATACAACCACTGCAGACTGGCTCAGTTCAAAGTAAACTCGAATAAGCATCTACATGATTAGACCCTAGCCTTTTAAACTAAATGGAGTAATGCATCAGAATCACTTGAAGGTACATTTACTGCTACCAGTTTGTAGAGATTCCAAGAAAAAAGCTCAGTCTTTGACTAACTAAAACCTCAGAACACACAAATGGAACAACAGCTGAAGCTATAAACTCAGCCTTTAAAACAGCACATGACTAAGGCTGCATAACTTGAGACTGAAGACTGTTAGAGAAGTACCATTGCAGAGACAAAATTGAGAGGCCACATACCTTTGGACTGAATACCTACAGAAGTTAAAATTTTCTATTCACTTATTTATTACAATTTTAATAGAGCAGTTTGTATGGCCCAAAAGGAATGATTCTTTTAAGGGTTTCCAGTGCTTGAATTAACTTGTCTGCTTTGGTATTGATTATTTTTTGCACATATTCTACTCTAATCCTCAATTTTTTCAGTTCATCAAGTTTCTTTATGCGAAATCCTATGATAGAGGATTGAGGCTAGCGCATGAACTAAAAGAACGTGCCTATAGCCTCACTCCTGTTTCAATCAGAAAAAAGTCCATGTCCTCCTAGAAGGGATTGTGCAGACAGATTGCTGCAGGAAAGCAAAAGGATTGGGACACAAGGAATATCTAGTTTATGCTTCTATTTCACCTTTATCTCACCTATCATACTTGCCAATGTCTGCAGTCTTCTGGTACTACGGGTATTTGAGTCTGAAAGGGTCAAAGATACCTGTACCTAACATTGAAATCTAGTATAATCTAAAAAACAAAGACCATGAAACTTCCCTTAATGCACGTTTTAGCCAAAAGATCTTCCGTAGAAGAATTTCCCATTTTACTATAGCATAGGTTGTTTCAGAGGCAGAGAACCCAGTAGAACACATAACAGCATGCTGTAAAATATTAACTAGACCCACTGCATAAATTTGCTCCTTAAATCCAAAGGAATTAGGATTGAACTTTAACCAATCCGTGATACTTTTCTCTGCTGGACTGAAGACTCATCTTTTATCAATTTTTTTTCCTCCTCATTTGGGTAGTTATAAGCAGCTATCAGATCGCTCACTAGCTGCTGTTTTGGTTTGGCTTTTTTTTTTTTTTTTTTTCTCTTATTTCATTCACCTGAAGGCATATTTTCCAATCCCTTCATCATTGTCATGGCTCTTCTCTGGATACTCTACAAACATTTAAATCTGCCTTGCACCTGTTTGACAGGGAAAATTAACTATACCAATCAAGTCCCTGCCACTTTCCCTCCCAGAAGAATTATCACAATAATGTCATAGCATCATAATGGCTGTGATTAGCAAGAAAACAAAGTGATTATGTTACTGGTAAAGCTAAGGATGACAGGCACATGATGCTATATAGACAAAGGTTCCCAAAACCTGGCACAAAAAAAGCAGAACAGGTGGCCTGATTTAAGTTATTTTTTTAAATACAGAACAGTACAGAGAAAACATGCTTACTTTCATCTCCAAGAATGAACGGAAATATCTGAGTTAGGTATTTTGTCTATCCTCAAGCTTTAACTAGCCAAGAACACACTAATTTGTTTGGACTGAGAACAAGGGACATCAAAATTTTATGGCAAAGCATTGTTTTAACAAGCTATGAAACATCAAGCTAAGATGCAAGAATAAAAATATTCAGTCTCAAGCACAATGAATAATGAAAGCATATACTCTGAAAAACAAACCAACAAAACCCACAGATTTTAAAAGTTTGCAGATAAAGCTGTACAAATCCTGTTGCACTCAGAAATGAGAGATGCCTGCCCCAAAACCAAAAGGACTACAGACAAGACTAACAGGTACTGCCTATAACCAGCTGTGGCTTTGTTTTAAATGCCAGGGCTTCATAATTGACTGTTTAGTCTTCTTTAAAGCTCTATACCGCAACATAAAATCAAAATACCACACAGCTAAGAAGAACACCTCCTGCAGCTAGTGAACACCTGTGTAATATGTGTTTCATAAACTCCCATTAAAGTAACAGGAATGCCTAATCCCAATTTGTTGTTAAGAGGTCAGATGTATTTTAACTAGTACTCCCGTTATTCTAACTAGCATTCTAGTGTTCTTGGAACTCCCATCATCCAATCACTAATACCATATTGTCTTTGTGCCTGTACACAGCAACTACAGGATACACTTGTTTCACAGCAATGATAATAGTGGAATTATTATGAAGTTCAGGAGCCGTATCAATTCAACATCAAATCTCAGCATTTTCAAGTCTAAGAGATTGTCTTGTGCAAATTATTTTTGATTTACCTCCTCCATTGAGTATGATTATTCATGAGGACAGTGCAAACACTCTGCTTCAAGGAATAATAAAAATATAATCCTCATTGAGGCTTACAGAAGATTTGCAAGACAGTAAGCCCTTGAGGCACGTAGCACTCTTCCATTTGTCAAATCTTACTTTTCCAAACATCACACAAGCAAGATGTATTCCCAGTGCAGTGATACCTGCATGCCTTTTCTTAAATGTTACAAGTTACGGAGTAAACAGATGAAAAAACAACAGCAACAAAAAAACCCAACCAACACACACGATGCAATTTTATGAACTAGTTGCAGAACCCTATGATCCAGCCCATGTCTCTGTATTTCTAAAGAAATAAAAGTGCTGCATAAAACACACTTCAACAAATTTTTCTTCTAAAGTGTTTTCTTTATTGAAACTTTCATTCAAACTTCTCTGGTCTTAGCCAAAACTGTATTTCTGAGAGCTCAGATGTCATTACTTCACACTAAAGTGGTGCGTTTTGGTACTATGAAAATAGTTGTAGGGGTATCAGTAAGCAGTAATACAAACACAGGATTTATGTGCATTCGATGTTGCAATAACAGATTAGACTATTGGCCCATCTAGTATGATTCAGGGTTTTATAATGCCGAAAGGGATGATCAAAGAATAAAATCTTCTCCATAGACAGTTTTATTAGATTCCCTCAGTTAGAAGCTAACATCCTTGAAAAATGTGAAGGGTTATTAATAACAGTTTAATAATAACTCTGCAAGGCCTTATCCACTGTAGAGAGACGTGTTACATACTCAGCACACATGGGATAGTAAGTTCAGCCCTGATATATGTCTTGCTAATGTGCTAACACAGCGGAAGTATACTGATGCTTAACTACACAGCAAATGTAAACAACTGATGTTGCTGCTCTCATAACATACAGTGGTCTGGGGTTGCAGATGAACATTTAGAGACTCCCAGATGCAGTGACTGAACATGTATGAAAACCAGCAATGGCAAGTGAAATCTACCTAAAAATAATACCAGAAGGCTATGGGAGAACACTTGCAAGGAGCTGCACAGAAATCTCTCTGATAAACTACCTGGTTTTTCTCTTTACACCAGCACAAGCATGCTGGTCATCAATTTGGTTTACAGAAGGATGAATGAGGTGGGAATCCTGTTCTGAGTAAAAACTACACAAGGAGTTATTGAAATACATTAGCTCTTGTCTGCAAAGTTCAGGGGCAGAAGTAAAATTTACAGTTGTGAGGTACATTAGGTCTTCTGTTAGCCTAACACAAGGACATCAGTCAAAGCCTCCAAAGAAAAGTAACACTGCAAAAAATTTAGAACTTAATTCCCCAACATGCCTTTGACATCAGCAAAAATGACAAATCTAGGGGGAGGGGAAAAAAACCAAAACAAGAGACTAATTTTGAAATGTTGATTTTCAAAACATGAACTTAAGAAAATGTTCTTATACCCAAAGATGACCAGAAGAATGATCAGTGTCTGAATCTTTCACTCACTAAGTGTACAGTAGCAAAATCATCAGCTTGGCAGCTAGATAATGCCATATGCAAATGACTGCTACAACTAAGTCTTTTTGCTTCTACAGTCGTGTTACCTTTCATGGTAACATATGGCGGCCAAATCTAAGTTTCTCTAATGGTTTCTGCAATAGTTTCTCACTCTTGATCAAAAATTCATGGATCACTGAAACTGAGATTAGACAGAGTAGAAGTAAATCTGACCTAAATGTGAAAGTACTTTGGGGTACTCTATGTGTAAGTATTTCTATTGGTCATATCTGTCCTGGTAAATGACTAAATATTAAATGCAAACCCAGAAAGCGTGGTTACTAAGTCTCCTATTTACAGCCCAGCTGTTCAATTCAGCACTTGTACTTCCGATTTTTTTCCCTTTAGAGTATCTTAAACCATTTAAAAACAAGGTGTTACAATGACGCTTTAGAAACAGGAGGACATAAAATCTTGTCTAGAGAGGTAAGATTTACTGGCTCAACAGAAAAAGTGAAAGACATGGGTTATAAATTCCCTTCTTCCAGCAACATTCTGTGAGCATTTAGAAAGCAATAAAACAATCTCTCTTACCTGCTATAACTGGGAGAGGGAAACAAGGAAATTGTATCTATAAGCAGAGAAAAAAAAAAAAGATAGAAAAGCACTATGGTCAAGCATGCAAACTGAAGCATACAAGAACAAGAAGACACTTTTGAGAGACTGCAGAAAGAGATAAGAGGAGTAGGAAAATATGATGGAAACAAGCCAAATAGTCAAGAGTCCACGATTATGCTGAAACAGAGGCGTATATGTGGGAGGTGAATGGATGGAGTGAAACTAGGAAAGAATCTCAGGGTACAAACAGACACAATGCCATGGAGAGAGAGAACACTCCAGGGCAGGAGTTAAGGATCAAACCACTGAAATTATTCAAATACATAAAGAAAGGAGTTGAGTTGCAGGCACATAAGTGAGTTAACCTGACACAACCAAGAGCAATTAATGCCCACAGGCATGCCACTATCTTGCATCAAATGCAAGCCAAATTGAGGTAGCTACCTTCCTCTCATGGAGGGTGAGGGGGAATAAAACTAGCTCATGTTTATCTTGAGATCCAAGCACACACAATGGGAGTTAATACAAAACATGTTGCACTCAATTCATTGCTAGGCTTGCCTTGCAGCTACTTGTTGCTTTACAATTTACAAGCCAGGGTGCAGTCCTGAAAATACCCACAGAGCTGACACTTGAGTCTCCGCAGGCCTGAATTTCAGAGCTGCCTTCATTCATGTCCTTAAAATGCCACAAGACCTTGAAGTCCATACGCTCAGAAGCACTTGAGTCTTGACAAAATTGAGGATGGTTATACTCACTTGCCACCTAAAGAAGACCCAGAAACTAGGTATCCCTTCATCTAAATAGATGGATAGAGTGTACCATCAGCAAGTTTGCTGATGACACAAGACTGGGAGGGGTGGCTGACACACCAGAAGGCTGTGCTGCCGTTCAGTGTAACCTGGACAGGCTGGAGAGTTGGGCAGAGAGAAACTTCATGAAGTTCAACAAAGGCAAGTGTAAGGTACTGCACTTGGGGAGGAATGACCCCATGCACCAGGACAGGTTAGGGGCTGACCTGCTGGAAAGCAGCTCTGTGGAAAGGGACCTGGGAGTCCTGGTGGACAACAGGATGACCACGAGGCAGGAATGTGCCCTTGTGGCCAAGAAGGCCAATGGCATCCTGGGGTGCATCAAGAGGAGTGTGGCAAGCAGGTCGCAGGAGGTTATCCTCCCCCTCTACTCTGCCCTGGTGAGGCCACACCTGGAGTACTGTGTCCAGTTCTGGGCTCCCTGGTTCAAGAAGGACAGGGAACTGCTGGAGAGGGTACAGCAGAGGGCTACAAAGATGATTAGGGGGCTGGAACATTGTTCTTATGAGGAAAGGCTGAGGAACTTGGGTCTTTTTAGTCTGGAGAAGACTCAGGGGGGAATCTTATCAATGCTTACAAATACTTAGAGGGAGGGTGCCAGGAAGATGAGAGGGTGCCAGGAGGATGGGACCAGTCTTTTTGCAGTGGTGCCCAGTGATAGGACAAGAAGTAACAGGCACAAACTTGAACGTAGGAAGTTCTATCTAAACAAGAGGAGGAACTTCTTTATTTTGAGGGTGGCAGAGTGCTGGAACAGGCTGCCCAGAGAGGTGGTGGAGTCTCCGACTCTGGAGACCTTCAAAACCCGCCTGGACGCCATCCTGTGCAACCTGCTGCAGGTGTCCCTGCTCTGGCAGGAGGGTTGGACTAGACGATCTGTGAAGGTCCCTTCCAATCCCTGTGATTCTGTGATACATCTTCCTAAAGGAGATGTCAGTCAGATCGTCCTCCACACAAGAGTTCCTTATGAAATCCAATGGTAGCTTCAACTTTGTTTTCAAATACAGCCTGAGAAAGTAAAGCCCTGTCATATAACAGTTGTCAGAACAGTCCAACCTCGTGGATCTGATTCACCCTCAAAAGCACATTGTCCCAACTTCTGTGTGCCAGGCACACTCCACTCACACTAATACTCTTTAAAAGCCAAAGCTCTTGCTCTTTTTACGGACAATTCTTTTTAGCTAAATGAACTGTCATTTAGCTCCAGGTTTTCAGGCGATTCATGTTTAGCCCCATTTGCCTTACCTCAGGAAACTCTTCAGTACACACCACTGCCTTTCTCTCCCCAGTCTTGCACCCTAGCAAATTTTTCCTCCCAAAGTTCTCCCCATGTCCACTTGGAGCCTTTCATCTAAGTGCTCCTTTAATCCTTTCCATGTGAATTGTGTAACCCCAAAAACCTGTCTGGACTGGCAGAGGAAAAACTGGAGTCTTGGCTCATCCTCTTCTTGTGGCTTCTGATCTACAAGACCTTAAAAGGAACTACAACCTATATTTCCTACACTTTCCTCTACTAATTGTCCTTATGCAGCCTTTGACAATCTTTCCTGGTTGCACAGGACAGTACAGCATAGCTGCATAGCTTGAATACAACTGCTTCTGGTCTTCCATAGCTATAGCCATAGCCCTGCTACATGCCTCTTCCCCCCAAGCATAGCATAAATACAGAATGGCCACCACAATCAACTTCTAGTCAAGTTTCTCCAACTAGAGACAGCTACTTATGAACAACAGTTCAACCACTATGCTCAATCAATTTACGTAACCAGTGCAGTCCCCAGGATGAATGCATCTGCTCCATGCCACAGATATTTCAACTGCTCAAGAATTCTTCACCTCTCGTTGCAGTATGTGGCTCCAGGACCACATGTCAATTTGCACCTCACTAATGGCATGCAGCCTTAGCTGAGAAAGATGATCTGCTGAGAACTCCACAACAGTAATTTACAGTGTGCTGCAATTGCAAACATCCAGTCATTTGGCCTTCTGCAGTAGGTGCTAAGGTCATGCAATAAGCTTGGTTAAATTCTGTATAAAGCAGTCTCCTGACCTCTTTCCATGGAATCTTCTTTAAGAGTATTCATAACATTTCCTCCACAGATTTCAAGACATTCTATTCAGACAGCTTTAAAAGGAATTTTCCAAAGTTCAGTCATGTTCTCGCCGTTTTGTCCAAACATTTCCTTTTGCTTCTGGAATATGCTGATGAGTGTTCAAACGGAAGTTCGTATCACATTCTTGATGGTGCTTTTTGAAGGCTTTTTTCTGTTTCATTTCTTTGCTGGAGCTGAGTTGCAGGTGATCACCTACAACTCTTCCTCCTTCATTTCAGGATAAGAGAAGTCTTCCACTCACAACTCAGCTCCTTGTCCATAGTGTCAGCTTTGCTTCAGGCTGCTCCCTCAGGCTCAAGTTCTTGAAGCTTCGTGATTCAAAATCTCTAAGCAGACATTTCCACATCAGTAATGTACTTTTCTGAGTGATGTTGCCATTTGCAAAGGTGCTTCATATCTGTTTTGTTCCGATTATCTGTCTTTTAAGTTCCACAATCTGATAAAATATCCTGGTAATGAAATGTGGATGGAATTTCCCTCAAACACTCAGCAAATTGTCTTCAATACCGACAGCTGTTTTTTCTTCACTAATAAAGTCCCTCCCTCCACTGACAGGCAGTTAAATGTAATACTTAATGAAATGAATTGTGTAAACTGGGGTGCTCCTATTACGCAGTTTGGTTGACAGTAGACTCACATAATCTAGCTTTTAACATTCTTTACCTCTGTAATCAACTTCTCCAAGTGCTGCTTCTGCCGCAGCTTTTTCTTTGCGTTTCTGCCACAAGACAGACAAACCAAATTACACTAGTTTCTCCAGTTCCTGGTGCGTTTCTTTCTGTCTCATCCTTATGTTATACGGTCATGGTCATAGATCAAAAAAACTGTTCCCTTGAGAAGAAAATTGTATCTGCAAGACAAGTATCATGCCAAATCACCTAGTCTGATGCTTAGCCAGCCCTCCGAAAGCTTAGGAACACGTTCTTTGTTTCTGTGAAACAGGCTTCATGAACTTTCATCTCACCCTTTGTTCTCTCTCTCCATTGTCACCCTCTGAAGAACTTTCATTGAGATTCTTCTTGCCTCCAGCTTTGGCACAAATGCTCAAATACAACAAGGTACTACTTGCACTTGGACAATCCCACTGCTCTGCTGACTACCCCAATGAACTTTCCTCAAGCACAAACGTTCAGGATCCTTTAGCCACACTTGGTTTCTACATGGGGAAAAGAACGAGGGAAGAAGAGAGGCGTTTTCTTCCAGTTCTGTTCCATGGACTGAAAAAGAAACTGAACTGGGATTTCCTGAGCATTCTTAACTTAGTCCCAGAATCTTCCTGGCAAAAGTTTTTACGGCAATTTGAGTTCCCATGGAACCTGCTCCCCCTGATCACTTTTAAGGCAAGCAGCTCTAAGTTTCACATGTTTCCCATCCTTATTGCCTTACATTTCTGACCCAACTGATAAAAGCTACGATTGATATTACTCCTGAACAAGATGCTACTTAGAAGACTATCCTACCACTAAAGTGAAAGTTTGCATCTTTCTCACCTCTCCTTTCCTCCTGATGGAAAAAGTCCGTAATCTTATTAACTGCAACAGCTGTAAATAGTTGCTGTTCCAAAGCAATCCCACACAGCCTGGGATGGCCCTGCCTCCTTTTAACTTTGAGCTCCATGAACAATCATGCTCACCCAACATCAGTAAATCCTTCTGTTCTTTAGCTTAATACAGTCAAATTAACTAGATCCTCTAAAATACATCTTTTTGATACAGGGTTTAACAAATCTCCTTTTTGAGCCACAGTTTCCTACTCCCCCTCCCCAACTGCCAACAGTCTCTTCCCCCATGTTTTGGGATTTCCACATTCTTCTTTCCTGGATTGTGTCCCGAGTTATTCATCTTAATAGTTCTCCTGGACTCAGTCTGGAACCTCCCTTTAAGTCACTTGCTCAGTCATCTAATCATACCTTTAATCCTTCCTGGCAAATCCAACCCTAACCAGCTACTCAAGCAGAGAGAAAGAAGGAAGCCCTGCCCTACCTATTACATGTTACTGGTCCCATGCCCTTATAGAAATAATGGCACAGCATTCCTAGATCATCCTTCCCAACAGTAACTGTTCCCCCAGCCACCTTTTTTTCCTCCTGGTGACTGCTAAGACCAAGTTTTTGTCCTTTCTACCTCTCCTTGAAGTTTATGGCTTTCTAAATTATCTCATTCAGCCTTTTCAGGTGAATATATGAAAGGGGTCTAAAAAGATAGTCAAAAAAGAAGAGGAACAAAAATAGCATTTCAGCAAAGTAACATGCAAAAACATATTAAGCTAAGGCTGAAAATGTACTTACTAATATCTATGGGGAAAAAGTCACAGAATACTGTTGCTATTCGCAAAAGCAAGGTTTAAAAACAACAACAAAAAAACCCAAACAAACAAAACCCCAATCAAACTAGCTTTAGAAAGAACACTTAATGCTAAAAAAATTGTGACTTCATTCAAAAAAAGTCCAGTTAGGCTCATCATATACTCGGTCTTTTGGGGTTCTTTTTTTTTTTCCCTCAGAAAAGTTCGGTTGCTTTTTAAATAGCACAAAGCAGGGGACGAAAAAGACCAAACCTTTACAGCATAAAAATAAAGCAGCACAAGACTCAGTGGGATGTCGTGGCACAGTTATACACAAGTCCCATCACAGGAGTCCAGGGTAGCATTAGAAAACACCTGCTGGCAGGACAATCCCGCTGAATACTGAGAACAGTGCTAAAGACAGACTTGGGTGTCCAATAAAAAACGGAAGGAAGAACTGGAGAGAATAAGTAAATTTAGTTTTATATGAATGAGAAATCTTTGTGTAGGAGTAGTAGTGGGAATAAAATTTCTTCACATTTTATTGTGTAATTTTGCTGTGTAGTAGTGTTTCAGTGTGATATATTGTGTAATGCTATTGCATGGCATCATTTGTTGAGCAACTTTGCTGCGTGGTATAGTTTTTTATTTAATGATATTGAACATTAGGCAATGGTCTTGCGTGCCATAATTTGTGTTTTCTGTTGAGCAACATCACTCCTATAGTTCTTGACACAAAGGTGAATTGCATGATTTATCGTAACAGTGCTGAATTCATGATTTTTGTCCTGAACGAAGACACATGCAGAAAAGCAGCAAACAGAGCAGGTATTTAAGTGGAACTCAGGGGGTATTAAGATATGATTTCATTACACAGCAACGCAGCATTGTCTCATAAATGCCACTTTCTTATCCAGAGCTACCTCATAACTACATTGTGTGATATTACACATTTCGCATATCCATACTTGACTGTAAAAACTACAGGAGAACCTTGTTTTACATACTCCTGTGTATAAACAAGAACAGTAACATGCTTTTGATGTGACTTAGGCTCTATCCACAACTATCCTTGCAGGGATTCGCGGAAATCCAGAACCTGAACAAGAAACTCTCCACCTCTTACGCAAAATGCAACTGATGTACTTCATTACAGTGGAATCCTGTTTTAACAGTAACACTACTGAACTTCGAGCAATAATTTAAAATTTTGTGTCAGTAAATTAATAAAAGACTTAAGCATATTTTAGATGCCATCATGATGTCATCCCAATACTGCTGTTCTCCAAAGAAGCACAAGGAAGAAATAAAAGTTTGCTTTATACGTAGTATTAAAGTAAGTTACTTATCTTTACATTCCTTACATAAACTTGTCTTTTCATCCCTCTTTTTTTTTTTTTTTCTCTGATCATTGTTGCTTACAACAAACATGTTTGAAGTTCAGGAAAGGTATCAGAACTTTAAATCTTTTTCCAAACAAATCAAGTAATCTATAAGAATATCAACTTTGTACCCACATCTTTTTTATATCCCTCTGAAAATGCTAATAATTGGCTAGAACAGCATCTCTTTCATGCATTACCTGGCAGCCTACAAACAACTATATGTTGCAAGAGGCAGAAAGAGAGCAAACACTGGTAGATTACAATGCAGTGCTGCTGCAAGCATTTTTATTTGATCTCATATTCTGGCAGGTTTTAAATACGGAATAAAAAAAAATGCATGCAGATTTACTTTTTAAAATATGGCAAAACCCAAAAGATAGGCTAGGAAGGCAATTTGTAGAAAAAAAAAGTGAGCTCCCTCCATCTAAAACATAAGATTAATTTATTATCTGACAGATGGCAGAAGGGAGGGGGGTGGAAAAGGAAAGACTGCTGATGCAGTAGTGAGCTTCCTGTCTGTAACGAAGGCCCCACATTCTCACTTATCATACTGCCACAAAATATGTCCATAGTTGCATTCACTCCAGAGTTTTGCTCCATGTATTTCTAGGTTTAAATCAAAATAGCCTAGACCTCATCATTGTGTGGACAACTAAAAAATGAAGACAATGTCCAGAGAAGTGATTCTTCTGTCAACTGCCCAAGCCTGCTCACAATAGCAACTATGAAAGCTGCAACCGTACCCTCCTGCTCATGTCATTTGACCAACCAGAGCAAGCCATTCACGCTGACCAATACTTCCAGAACTACCGGTCATTGTAGCAAGTTACCACCTCATTTGCTGTCACAGCACTGAAAGCTGCTTTTCACATTTCTCCATATTCCAAGACATTTTCTCTTGCTTCCGCATCTTCCACATTGCAGTCGTGGGGTGCCAATACAAAAATGGAGCACATCGAAAACGGAAAACAGCAGAACCGACCCAAATGCACTTAATATAAAATGAAAAGCTTCGGCATTGATGGTAACAATCATTTCCTCGTCTAGTTTGCTGAACTCCATGCGATGCTGTCACAGGACTCCCACCTGCCGCAGAAGCCGCCTGAGCTCCGGCAGGAATTACCGGAGGGCCTCGCTTACCTCCGACATCAGACTCCCGTATGACCACCCCAAGGCACGCTGCGGTGAGAAGGAACCAGAGGAACGACGGCTCTGGGAAGCGGATTTTGCCACGTCCAGCCCGCAGGCGCCCAGGGGACGCCCTCACCTTGCCACGAAGAGATGCCCCGCGCACCCGGGGCCGTTACACGGGATTAAGACAGATACACAAACAAAGCACCCAAGCGCACCCAGGAGGACGAGGAGAAGGAGAAGCGGGCGCGGAGGAGCCTGCCTGCCCCCCCCCCTCCCCTCCCGCCGCGGTCGCAGGCCCGGG
>VYXH01000029.1:453659-488960 GCA_013397275.1 Burhinus bistriatus | reverse complement strand
TGCAGAGCGGGCCGGCGGTCCTTGGCGCTGCCTTGGGGACCCCTCTCCTCCCTCAGTGGGCGTCCAGGGGGGAAAAGAGGTGCTTATTACCTTAATATGCCTTTTATTTTCAAATAGGTATGTTTCTGCCGGACGGGGGAATAAATATTTCAGTCAACTTTTATTTCCTTTCTTCCTTTTCTCTCTTTAGCCGTTTGGATTTTTCTTCTTCTCTCCTTCCTCTCTGACTCCCCGTTGACGGACAGGCCAAGGCACCGGCGTGACCAGCGCTCACTTTACCTCAAGCTGTTGGTACTGAGGTGTCGGCTTTGCAGCTGACTGCACCGAGAAGCCTCTGCTAAAATCCCTTCCCCTCCCAGCACTGACACAACCAGCAATCGCAACGGGATCTCGCTATCTCCCTGCCCCACCGACGGTGGTTGGTGGCATTTCCCTAACCAGCATCTTGCCCAGCATCCTCCTGGTGTCACCGAGGTGCCTTTGGCACTCTCCCCTCCACCTCCTGGATCAAAGCCTTTATGGTCGCTTCATGGTGCAGAGAGGTTCGCCCGCCTGGAGCATTGCTGGGGGCTGCAGGAGAAGGACCCTCTGTGGCAAAGGCCAGCAGGGCCGCGGGTGCAGTCCCGGTTCATCCATTCTGCACCCTACTTTTCAACCCCAGCAAACTCTCTGTCTGCTGTGGGTGCACTGGCTGCTCCTCACACCCTTTCCCTCTTATCTTGTCCTGCCAGCTTGTCACTCGCCCTTCCTCTCCCGTGATCCACGCGTAGTATGGATGGCTGCATGACACCCTCAGGATCAGTTTCCCCACTGAGGGACAGGAGGGGAGCTGCTCCGCCTGAGTTGCGAGCTTTCCTCCTGGCAGACAGCAGATCAGATGGTATCTTCCTCTCCCTCCCCCAGTGCACCAGCACCTGTGTCACTCGTTGTCACTTGGACTTGGTGAGCACAGCTCGCACTCCTCCTCCGGGGTGAGTCACCCTCTGCTGAGCTCCTGGACCTCCCTTGCTGCTGCGATCCCAGCCCTATGGACGGGAGAAGCACACTGGCCATCACTAGTTACTCCACTGCAAGCAGAGCCGCTGCGCCTGGAGCTTGGAAACCAGCAGGTGTTTGGGAGTAGAGTTCACCTGTACTGGGAAAAGGAAGAGGAGCTATGTCAGCTCCTGGAGTCCTGGATGGACAGGGAAGTCCAGCTTATCGCAATTCTGCTTGAAAGTCTGAGCTGAAGCAAGGTTACTGCATACTGATGTATGGACAGCTGCTACTTCTCTCACGTGAGAAGAGTCAATCAAAACTCTGCATGAATTGCATTGACTTGAATTATATTTTATTTTGATGGCACTGATCATGGCAGGAGGTCCGCTGAGAGCTCTGAAATGGATCTGTCACTGGGTAGGGCACGGTGAACACCAACCTGCTTCCCAAGTTGCAGGCAAACAGAATGGTGTTAGCTGTGGTTCCTGTGCCTCCTTCAGGTGAAACCACTGCAGCGTATTGTTGGGCAGTTAGAAACCTGATGCGTGGTTGGCATTGTCTAAAGCACGGCTTCAGAACTTTTTTTAACATTATCATTTAAATCAAAAGGAAACCAGAAGAATGAGTCATAATCCTCAGATTGGTATATGGCCGTTTGCCTTGGCCACATGTTTGAAACCGAATGGGCTACTGAATGAATCAACATGCCAAAGGGTTGCACTCCCCTGCCATCCCTGATGTCAGGCAAGATGTGGACTAAGCAGAGTGCCACCAACACAAGGAGTAAAGATCCACAGTCTACCAAAAAACAAAAAAGGAACAGGACATATTAGCAATATTAATACATATTCATCATAGTAATTATTTATATTATAGACTAGATATGCTTACTTATTAAAATTATTAATTTATTCTATGGAAGTCTTTTTTGCACAATTGACACCAATAATTATTGTTTATAAAATATTTATATGATCCAGTTTACTGTTTCATCTATTACAGATTAGATAACTTTTCTTGATTGCAATTAATTCCTTTATATTGGCAATATGATTGGACATAGATAATTTTACAGAGCAATTAAGCCTTGAGAAGAGCCGCGACAGAGCTTGGAGAACAGGGAGAAGATGAAAAATCTGACCACGGTAACTTCTTTTGTGCTTTGACATTGACTTAAAAAAATGTAATGAAGTTTATGACAAACTATTCTTACTAGTTTAACTTGCAGCTTGCAAGCACGCGGACATGCTTTTAAAATTAAGTTTGGTCTGAGGGCTTCCAAACCTATCCCAGCTAGTTTCCTACATTTGTGCACCCAGCAGGATGTGCTGGTTCTAAGAAAGCTGAGACCCATGTTTTCTACTTAAAGAGAGCAAAAGGAGGAAGGCCTCCAAAGGCATGGCATTGAAGCAGCCGCCAAGGAAACCTGCAGCATAGTAGTCAGAAAAAGATTTTTTAATATCATTAATTAGCCAGTGTTGTCATCTTCTACTTGGTAATCTACACATTCCTGAAACCTGGACATCTCAGATGGGCAAATTTTCACTCGGAAAAGGCAGGCCTGTGGCAGCAGACCCCAGAGGAGCACATGAATTCCCAGCTGTGCTCCGGCCATTTGTCCGGCACTCCAGAGTGCCAGCGCTGGCAGCAGGCAAGCCTGTGTGCTTCAGGAAAGGTGCAGAAGGTAACAGGAAGCTGTGGGACAGCCTGCCCCCAGGAAGGTCTCCTCCCAGTTCTCATTCAAGATACGAACTGTTTGTATTCCTTCCAGGCCTTTTTGTAAAAAACTCAATGGTATATCTCATTTCAGAACTATTTCAAGCCATTTTCTGCTACTTTATGACACAAATAAACGGCTGTAGAAATGTTACAAAGTCCAGATGATCCGTGCATTTAGTAATGCACATGAGAAAGTATTTATTAATGAATTTCATTGAAGCATATTCTACTCTAATGTTTGATGGTTGAGCAGATGCTTCTGCACTAACTGAAAGTATTCCCACTCAGGTTTTGCTTCAGGTTAGCAATGAGATTGTTGTAAGGGGAAAGTGAAAACAGGTATGTTGGATAATTTTGAAGTGTAGTAGGAAGAAAGCAGTCAGAACTTTCTATGTTGCCACCAGTGAACCCTCCAGGCAGCTCACCAAAGGACAAAAACAGCAGTAAAACAACTTTGCCCTGCTACAAAGAGAATCACAACAATCAGGAACTCTCCTGGTGGGAAACCATAGAAGTGCTTGAATCAATGCATCTGACAGAAGATCTAAATGTTACACCATGTGTTAAGGACAACCTATTCACTTAGCAGTAAAAAAGGCATACAAAGTATTGTATGTGTTAAGCATGACCAAATTTAAATTGCTCAAAACACCTTAACTTTAGAAATGTGTTTTGATTACTTTAACTATTGAACTATCATATTTTTTCATTTGATTCCATCAATGTTTTAAGAGGGAAAATGATGAAATAAATTAGCACATCAGTTTGCAGTGCATGGGATTTTCTTGCAAAGCCTGTCAAATTTATGTGCTCCTTGCATTGAAGCTTTCTAGCTGATTTGCTTTATAAAGACTGCTAGCTGTGCCAAAAAGGCTTGTCTGATCTTTGAAGTAACAAGTATGGGCTTACATGTATGCATATGCAATTGTAAAACTGCTATCTGCTTCAATACAGAGGCTGGTTTAAGGCAGCTTTATACTACACATTCTTAAAAGAGGTCATTTTAAAACAACCATTTTTTTTTTAAATAATACCATTAAACCCAACAATGTGTCTTTCAGCACTAATTAATTTTTTTGTTTATTACGTAACATGTTGTTAACTCCATAATTTGAGGTGGGGTAACTCAGGCACACAGGGATTACACAGCTTTTGCACAGGGAGTCTTTGGTAGGATCTGAAACAGATCCAGCTCTTTTGCCTTCTAAACCGTCTGCTAGATGCCTCTGTCCTTTCATACATTCAACTGCATCAAAACAGCTTTTTCCAAATGAAATAAATTGGAATGATGCATCAGAAAGTATCCAGAGATGTTAATACTCGATGCAGGCTTTGGCCAAAACTTACCTTTGATGTAAGTTCTCACTAGGTTCCACCTCACTTGCATCTGCCAGCAGCAGCAGCACTTAATTTGATTTCTGGTCTGTATCAACTTCATGTTTTGAACATCAGCCATTTTTGCTGTGGCTTTATCTGAAATATCAGAATTATAATATGTTTAACAACCTGGATTAAATGCTCAAAGGCCAGATCCAACACAGAGAATTCCTAGTGAAGTAAATACAACTTTTGTTTCCACAGGACTCTATATACATATTGACATTTCTTCTCTATCTTTCTACCCCAAAAATTGTTCCTGAGGAGAAGACCAGGGAAGTGGGGGATAGCTTTCTCCCAAGCTACATCAGGTTTTATTCCTAAGTAAATATAACTATGGTTTGACTCCATTATGTTTACAGCTTTTAAACTAGAACTAGCCCCGTTTACTGCAAATCTGGACAGTGACTGGAAGTGCTGACCTGCAGTGCTTGGGCTGCATCCAACTGCTGCAGTTCTGTACTGGTCCAGAAGGAGAACCATTAATCCAGTGCTTCCCAAACCCATTCTGAGAGATTTATTTATAATTAATTCCTCTGTGGGAGACTTCACCCTAACCAAGAAGCCATGTGTAATGGATAGTATATGACGTGTGTTATATACTCAGCAGGTACACGTTCATGGCTTTACCTGTATTTCAGCTTCCTTTAAAAATGAGTGTTTCATGGACACAAGGATGATAAAAACCTGTATGCATACCATCTCATTGTGCCTTACTGATACTTTTCTTACATGGTTTCTCATATTTTACACAGCTAAGATTTTTAACTGCAGTGATATCTGTCGCAGCATCTATCATTTGTGAGGTGTGGCAAGCATGCTTTTGCAATGAGGGCTTCGTATGTGTACATGCTGGAGAATGGCTATGCCAAACTATCAGCTGATGTTTTGAGGGCACTATGTTGAAACGACAGCGACATGTATAGTCAGATCTGCAGCACCTCGCTAACTACCAAATCCAGCCTTTTCCACAGGTGTGTGTCACTGCTACTGCACCCACTGCACTGGGTGTGTCAGCCTTCTGAAGGCGTGTAGCTGTTTGTAGGGATGATTTTGCACCTTTGCTTCTGCACTAGTAATGGCCTGAAATATAGGGCACAGTCCCCTGCAGAAGCCACTTACAGCAATATAGTTAGGTGGAGGGGTGTTGGTTGCGCAAGCTGTGTGCTCTTATGCTGTCTCCGGCTGTAACTTTGTGAGTACGGGTGGTAACGACGGTGTTGGGCATACCCTTTATCTGTGCGACGTGTGGAGCACAAAACTCTGGTAAAGGAGTTACATAAAGGCTGGGTCAGCCCCTGGGCCTCTGAACTGGTGCGACCTGGCACACGCTCCTCCTTTCACTCTGCCAGGGGGATATTCTGTAGATCCGTACGCTCTTGATGGACAGCCTGAATGCCAGTCCGCATTACAGGCTCCCATTGTCCTATCCCCAGAAGATCATGTGGGAGCATTTCCCACATGTTATAAACAGCAGGTTAGCCATATAACACCCTACTGAGATAAGTGGGTATTACTAACTTCATTTTATGTATGGTGGAATCAAGCCTAGAGAAAAGCAATGCCAGTTCCAGCTCTTTGGAATGGAATAGAGCAAAAATGTTGGGATCTCCTTTAAGTTAGCTAAGTCTTGTCCACTCACTGGTATAAACCCATGGTTCTCTGGTCTTTCCAGCACCATATTCAGGCACGATCAGTTAAGGGCATGACGCCGCTTTGCAAGAACCTGAAGACCCACTAGGTAGTTGTAGGCAAGACAGACATATATAAGATAGCCCATTTCCTATGCTGTACAGTGAAATTTGAAATTTCTCACAAAATGTATAAGAGTTTGCTTGTACATTTTCATGCAGTCGCTGCTCTAAAGCTTTTTAGTTGGCAGGATTCTCAACAGAAATTTTTGTAGTAGTGTTGTGTGTGTGTGTGTATAACACAATGGTGTTTTAAGAGAACAAAACGAGTGGAAAAAGATAATACAAAATAAGAATATTTAGTTGTTGAAATCAGAAAAACAGCCATTACCTTGTAAAGGACCTTGAAACTGTCTTCTGCAAGTTCCTGTCCACACTCTGCCCAAGTTGCCATTTGTCCATCTCTCCAGCCTGGGGGTAGGCAGGGAAATCGCCAGGGAGGGCTGCTGTGCAGGCGCACCGTGCTTCCTGCTGGGGTTTGCGCTGCCCATTGCAGGGTGTTTTGGCGCTGCACTTGGTGTTTGCCTGTGAGCATCCATTCTTACCACAAAAGGCAATAAATACTCAGGAAGATTTTACCAGGATTATAAAGCTCTGGTGGTAATGAAGTTATCTGTCCCCGGGGTAAGAGTCACAAATCTAGGTGGCAGCTAAATGGACTTTCAGAAAGGAAGGTGACACCCTAAACTGTTGTGCTTTTTAAAAGGCAGCTATTGCATATGAGTAGGTGCACAAAATATGCACATTTTATCTGCCATGCACATTTCATCAACACCGCATCTAGCCACAAACCTTTATTTTGCCTCAGGTCTTGTCTCAAAATTTTAGGTCTTATCTGTGTAATGGAGCAGGATGCTTAAAACCAAAACCTGGAAAGCCTGGTACTGGAAGAGGGTCTGTCTGTTAGAGGCAATATTAGGTATGCTTAAATGACAAAGACCAACCAGATACTGTAATACCTGCTCAAAAATCATAGGAACGGAGGTGCTCATGGACACAGAAGAATGCTTCTGTATTTGAACTACCTGAAGAATTCACGAAGCAACCGTTGGAAAAGATTCTCAGCTTGTGTAAATGAACAGGACTCTGTGGACTTCAGAGTTATGGTCACCTATTTCATGTCATTTGCAGGCAGAAGCACCAACAGAAATATAATACTTGCTTTTTCATTGAGAAAGTGGCAACTGAAAATGTGAGGGAGGCCAAAGATACTGCACTGAAAGAGCACAACAAAACATTTATAATTGTATTAATATACTCTGAGGAGCAATCTATTAATACATGTCAACATGAAAAAAATCTTTTTTTAAATAAATTTCTTGAATAATAAAATTTGGTTTTATAGCTTCCTAGATGATCCTAATAACAAAAGAACTGGGCTTGTTTGGTCTACTCCTAGTAAGCCACAGGATTTTAAGATGGAAAGCAAAAGAGGCAAGTAGCAGTAACGACTTTGAACTTCAACAGAGAGGACTTCAGGGAGATTCCTGGTGGGTTAGTTCCCAGGGGCTGCTGCTTTGAAAGGCAAAGGAGCCCAGAAAAGCAGGTTGATATTCAGGGACGACCCTCCTAAAGCATGAGAAACATCCACTTCTGTCTGCAGGACGTGATGTGGGTGTGAGGAGGCCAGACTAGCTGAATGGGGAACTCCTGACTGGGCTTGGGTAGAAAAAGGAGGTCTACAGGAGATAGAAGCAGAGATGGGCGGCTCAGGCGGAATGAAGAAGGAATGCCCAAGCATGCAGAGACTGAATTAGGAAAGCCAAAGCTTAGCGAGAGTAAAAACTGGTGAAGGTCATGAATAATAGAATCATAAAATAGTTCAGGTTGGAAGGCACTTTTAAAGGTCATCTAGTCTAAACTCCCCTGCAATGAGCAGGGACATCTTCAACTAGATCAGGTTGCTCAGAGCCCCGTCCAGCCTGACCTTGAATGTTCCCAGGCATGGGGCATCTACCACCTCTCTGGGCAACCTGTGCCGGTGTTTCACCATCCTCATTGTAAAAAATTTCTTCCTGATATCTAGTCTAAATCTTCCCTCTTTTAGTTTAAAGCCATTACTTCTTGTCCTAGCGCCCTGCTAAGAAGTTTATCCCCATCTTTGCTGTAGGCCTCTTTTAAGTACTGAAAGGCCACAATAAGGTTTCCCCGGAGCCTTCTCTTCTCCAGGCTGAACAACCCCAACTCTCAGCCTGTCCTCATAGGAGACGTATTCCAGCCCTCTGACCATTTTTGTGATCCTTCTCTGGACCCACTCCAACAGTTCCGTGTCTTTCTTGTGCTGAGGACCCTAGAGCTGGACGCAGTACTCCAGGTGAAGTCTCATGAAAAGCGGAGTAGAGGGGCAGTATCACCTCCCTCGACCTGCTGGCCACACTGCTTTTGATGCAGTCCAGGATAAGGTTGGCCTTCTGGGCTGCAAGCACACATTGTCGGCACACGTCCAGCTTTTCATCCACCAGTACCCCCAAGTCTTTCTTGGCAGGGCTGCTAATATACAGACCAATTGGCTTTACTTCAGTCCTTGCGAAGGTTATGAGCAAATGCTTCTGTAAGCCATGTCCAGGCACATAAAGGACAGATTGGGAAGTGATTGGGGAAAAAACATCATGGATTTACCAAGTGCAAAGTGTGTTTGACCAACCTAATTGCCTTCTACAATGTAATGACTGGATTTGAAGATGAAGGCAGAGCAGTGGATGTCAGTTACCTTCACTTTGGCAAGCTTTTGACTTAGTCTCTTGCAGCATCTTTGGAGCTGAACTAGAGAGATACGGACTAGCTGGGTGAATTACAAAGAGAGTAAAGAACAGGCTGGAGCAACAGGCTGAAAGCGTGGTGGTGGCTATTTATAAGTGTTGTTCCTTGGACATTCATATTGGGACCAGTACTCTTTAACATCTCCATTCATGGCTTTCACAGTGGAACAGCGTGTGCCCTCTACAAGTTCACAGATGATACCCAACTGGGGGAACGCTCATTGTGCTGGATGATAGGGCTGCCACTGGAGGTACATTGACAAGCTGGAGAAATGGGATGACAAACATTTTATGAAATTCAACAAGGGAAAATGCAGTCCTGCATCTGGGATGGAATAATACCATACTACATTGCAGGGTGAGGACTGAGACAGAAAGCAAGTTTGCAGAAAAAGACTTGGGGGGTCAACAAGCTGAACATGAGTCAGCAGTGTGCCTTTGCAGCAAAGGTGATCAACCACATACTGGGCTGCAATAGCAAGAGTGTAGTGAGCAGAACAAGGGAGGTGCTTCTTCCCTCTGTTTGGCACTTGTGAGACAGCATCTGCAATGATGTGTGCAGTTTGGGGCACCTCAGTACAAGAAAGATTTGGACGTACTGAGCCCATTGGAGGACCACCAAGGTGGTCAAGCACTGGATCACATGATGTAGAAGGAAAGACTGAGGCAACTGCGTTTGCTCAGCCCAGAGAAGAGACAGCTTCAGGAAGAACTTATTGCTGGTCTATGGCTACCTTCTGGGAATGTGCAGAGAAGACAGAGCAGATGCTCCTCAGAGGTGCACAGAGGAAGGATTAGAGGCAATGGGCAGAAGTTGCAGCTAGGAAAAAGTTATTCAGAACCCAACCAAAGGGCCTAAGCAATCTGCTCTGACTTCAAAGTTGTCCAAGTTTTGAGCAGAGAACAAGACTAAATGATCTTGAGATCCCTTCCAACCTAAATTCTTCTGAGATTCACCTTCAACTCCAGAAGTTAAATCTTCCCTCCCTTAACTCCAGATGTTAATTTTCATCACTTTTAGTAAAATTCAGCACTCCACTCTGAGCAGACTGATGGTGAGCTGAGGTTGGTACTCTTTCTCACATCATCCCTTGCATAGACTTGTACAACTTTCTGTATACATTGTTAGAACTTTTAAACTTGATCTTAAGAATATAGCCTAAGGAAGTGCTAGGTAATGCATGATGATACTACTGTGAAGTAAATGTAAGAACACCCTTGCTAGCATGTAGCAGTTTCATTTTATTCTTTTCGTCTGTGCCTTGTTGATCTCACTTTAAATTTCTGAGTTTTCACACTCCACGTGGCAGCAGCTGAAATGATCGCAGCCAGAGGGCTGTTCATGCTGGACAGGAATTTGACAGTTAGACTGATGATCGTAGTTCCAACGGAAATATTCTATTCTATTCTATTCTATTCTATTCTATTCTATTCTATTCTATTCTATTCTATTCTATTCTACTCTATTCTATTCTAATTTTATTCTATTCTATTCTAATTTTATTCTATGCTATGCTATGCTACACTACACGACGCTATTCTATTCTGTTGAGAATAAGCTGTTTATACGTCCCATTTAAGTTGACAGCTAATGAAAGCGACTGGAATCTGTAGCTCCTGGAACAAAAGTAAACATTGTACTTATTGTAAGAATGTAAAAACGTCCAAGCAAAGGTAGGCTGCGTCTGGTAGAACCCAACAGCAGAATAGAAAGTAACAACAGGAGAAGCCAATGAATGGTAATTCTCCAACAGATTCCCCTAGCTGCTAGCAATCTGTAACTATTTGATCTATCTTTGAAATGAATTTTATGGGCATCCTTAAACAACAGAACAATCATTAGCCTTATTTCAGCACCAAAGAACCCTGTCTGAAACATTAAAAAGGGAATTTAAAAAAACATGGAATATGTTAAGACTGGAGCTACTGGGTAGCATAACTTTCTGGGGAAGAAAAATAGTTTCTTTGCTATTTGAATAAATTTTTAGTATGTCAGAGAAACTATGGATGACTCAATTTATCTGTATTTTCCACAATCCTTTAAAAAGATCAGTTGATAAAGTGTATTAAAGAAAAAAAAGTTGCTGTAATGCAATATAACAATGTACATCAGACACCGGGTAAGAAAAAAAAATTAAAGTGGTAATGAACAGTTAACTCTGAACATGAAAATGGCTATCATACAGCCAAAAGTTAATAGATGCACATACGGGATATAGTAGCATCCAATATACCAGTGTGCTCTCTATCTTACATAGTAGTAATAGTACAATTACCTTTATTGGTCAGACTTTTGATCTTCAAATAGCAAGCCTATCGGACAAAATCTGTATTTGATAATAGGAGGTTGTTATGGTTTGAGAAACCCACAACAATTTATTGTCATTTAGACAATTATTCTATCATCTGATGACCCCTCCCCACTCAGGAAGGGGAATCGGGGAAAAAACAAGGAAACTCGGGGGTTGAAATGTAAACATTTAATAGAGTAAGACTAGATAATTAACATTAATAACACTAAAGAACCAATACTGATCCCAATACCAGTATAAAACATACAAGGATTATACTCAGCCCATTCTATCAGTAGGGAGCTCTGCACTCCCAGCAGTGGACAGTGAATGTCGGACACTGCGAGCGCTGCGGCTTCGGGAGGAAGGGAAGGCCTCAGGGGTCCGGCACCAGGGCAAGAAGTTCTCTGGATCACCGCCATCAAGGGAGAGACAGCGCTTAGCAGCAAACTTTCTAATTTATATTGAATGTAACGTTCATGGTATGAAATAATCCTGTTGGCCAGCTTGGGTCAAGTGCCCGGGTCTTGCTCCTCCTCATCCCTGCACCTGGCAAGCCTGAAAACACTGAGACCTTGAAACGCACACACCGTAGCTGGCTATAAAGTAAATATTTTCACAAATTCTAACACTAGAGTCTTCTAAAAATTCAGTTTTTCCAAGCATTAGAATAGAAATTAGTCCTGTGTTGCTCAAACCAGGACACAGGTTGATGGACATTAATTGCTTACACATTTTCTTTTCTTTCTCATGGCAACCTATTTCTGCCTTTTTAATTGAGTCCTGCATCCATGTCATGTTAATGAGCTACAAGTATGTGAAATCAACCAATTTAGCATTGGGACATGTTTTCTCTAATGCACTTGAAATTCATTAGTGTTTCAAGATCACAGAAAAATTAACTTTAATATTTAAGACAGTTATTTGACCAACTATTTTAATATTTTAATACTCTCAGACAGTGAGTTTTCCATTCCTATGTTTTTTTAAAATATTACCAATATAATTAAAGATCTGTGTCCAGTTAATTATAATATTACTTCCAGTGTTTCAAATGTGATAGCTTTACTTAGCGACTTGTGAAGTGGCTAGGTGGGATGAAAATGATATTCTGTTCCATGTGTATTGCATTTATTGTGTCAGAAATGACACAAAAAGTTTTGTATGGCAACTAAAAATGAAGTCTATTCCTAGCTGTATTTTGTCCTTTTTTGAGATATATGCAAAAGTATCCTAGAACACAGGTTACAATGTGACGCGTCCTGAGCTCTACTTCCAGTATATGGCATCTCATATTATGCCATACAGGATTTATGATCTGTTAATGTTAATAATCCCAAATTTACTCACAGTCATGAATGATAAGGGTAAGACATACTGTAAAGGAATATTTATGAATCTACAGATGTGATAATAATCACAAATATGCTACTGTATATGAATTGCAATACTGTGATTAATAATAATAATGGTAGTAACGATACAGTCAGAATATCCTTCATGGTCATCACAGGAGTGTTTGCAATACTGCTTTATTTAGAGAATCAAACACTAAACCATATATACCATATAGAGCAACTTCTATTGCCACTTCGAGTCAGATTTCCTATGAAAGTATAGGGGTTTTTTTCTTGCATGACAATATTAAACATGTCAGAATAGCTTTCAGTATATCGTAAAATTTGAATATTCTGTATGTCTAGTACATGTATGAACGGCATTTCACCCATGAGTGGAATACACCTAGTGTATAACAACTAAGGATTATAGGAGGTTTAAAAACTGTTCTGTTAATTTCAAATAATAATAGTTTATCTGTAATGCCATAGCAACGAGAAGCTCTAGAACTTGTATGCTAGAAATCACTTACACCTACAGCAAGGACACCGCCCTTACCATAAAGGCCTTGCAACATAGGCTTGGATACAAATATCTTACAGGTAAGCCAGATATTGGCAGTTTCAAAACACTGACATGCTCACATGAAAAATGCTTTGGCTATGGGAGGGGAGGCAAAATGGCATCCGGTCCATGTTATGGGTAGAGACTGCCAAGAAAATATTCCTATATAGGTATAGTGACCTATAATACTGAATCATTGATCTTACTGCTGTTTAAATAGGTACCTGAGGTGATTCCACCTCCTTCACCTCCTCCTACTCCTCCTTTCCTTTTTCCAAACCTGAGCTCAGCTTTGATGTTAAGTTTAAATAGATTCTTGCCGCGTATTCGATTTCTGTGGTTAGGGCTTGCCGTGTGTTCAGTGAAGAAACCTGAGCTCATGCCTGCCGGACTTGGAGTTTCCAGGTGATTCTCCTGTGTCATGTCTGTACACTAACAGCACAGTGTAATAATAACCATAAGGAAGAAATTTTTTACAATGAGGGTGGTGAAACACTGGCACAGGTTGCCCAGAGAGGTGGTAGATGCCCCGTGCCTGGGAACATTCAAGATCATGTTGGATGGGGCTCTGAGCACCCTGATCTAGTTGAAGATGTCCCTGCTCATTGCAGAGGGGATGAACAGGATGACATTTAAAGGTACCTTCTAATCCAAACTATGATTCTATGTACAATGATAGTGCTGGGTACATGCTTGTATGATTTTTATCATCTTATACAGGTGATATCTTGGCCATATCATTCTTATGAATAAATAATACATAGCAGCAGTCGCTTGAGCAAAATGGTAAGTCTGTGATGAATCTCACTTTATTTTGTGTGTCTTCATATCTTGTATGAACCACTCTAGGTTTCACAGCCAATGAGGAGAAATAGACAATGGCAGAGGAAGATGCATTCTGCCATTCCTAGATAAAACAAGCCATTGCCTGAGGTTTTCTGTCTCTATCAATAATATAAAGAGCCTAGAACAGTGACTAGCTGAGGTACCTAAGTGTTAGATGGCTAAAGAAAATGAAATCTCGCCCATATATGTTGTTTAGGTAAACTTCACCCGTTCTGAGCCAGTGTGTATATTCTCTGTCTACATACAAGCAGAATGTGCTGTCCTATTATGAATAATAAGAATACTTTTCATGTATCTATCTCATTCACCCCAGGATATCCTCTGTGTGCTTTATAAACATTAATTAATGTGGCTTCATAACAATCTCATGGGGAAAGAATTGCCCCCAATTTAGAGATGAAGAAATGCAGCCATAGCATGCTTAAATAAGATGTCCCGGGTTGCACAGAAAAACAGTGGCATAAACGTAAATACCAGAGGATGCCCCACAATCATAGCCCAAAGATAAGGTAATAATAAGGTGTGGCTCCCAAATCAATACAAACAGTGTAATATGGTGCTTGTTTCCTCACTACTCATAGTAAATAGGTTGAGGCGTGGTGTGCACAGGGTAATTCCTGACATGTTCACATCAGTCATACATTAAGCTTAGTACAGTTGTAGCCAGACTGACTGAGGACAGAACGACAGGGCAAGGGTCAAATACCTGTTACACATACTTGAGACATTTGTGTGTCTGTAGGATTCACATTTTTTGATTCTGCAGAATCCAAGTTTTCCGCAAAGAAACACAATTTGAGAGCATCCCGTGAAGGACTTGGGGGTACTGGTACATGAAAAATGGGACATGAGCTGTGAATGTGCGCTTGCAGCCCAGAAAGCCAACTGTATCCTGGGCTGAATCAAAAGAAACATGGCCAGCAGGTCAAGGGAGGTGATTCTGCCCCTCTGCTCGTGAGACCCTACCTGGAGTACTGCATCCAGCTCTGGAGCCCTCGGCACAGGAAAGACATGGACCTGTTGAAGCGGGTCCAGAGGAGGGTCACAAAAATGGTTAGAGGGCTGGAATATCTCTCCTATGAAGAAAGGCTGAGTGTTTTGGGGTCCTACCACCTGGACAAGGTTTAGGAACAGCTGGGGAGAAGACTAGTTGGTTCATGCTGAAAGCATGTCAGGGAGTGCTTTAGGAGCTTGCTAGTGTAGATGATTTCAGGTCAGGATTGTGTCAATTTATCAGTGGGGACATAGGCATCTACTGAAACTTTGTTCACACCTTCAGTAGGCTTCGTGTCACTACTTCCAAGGTTATCTTCAATAGGGATTTGCTGCATATTTTTCCCCACACCACCCCTCTCCCCTCCTGGCTTCATCTCCCTAATGGCATTCTTGCCCAACACCTCTTAGGCACGTGTCTAAACCTATCATCATCAGCGTGTGCATCGCCAGAGCTGCAGGACAAATCATGTGGTGAGATTACCTCCCTGCTTTGCCATATGGAAGGAGCAAACACGTTGGTACTTCAAATGCTGGTAAAGTAATCTCAAAGTATTATTCACACAATTCCCTTTATGTTTGTATTCTCCCTACTTTTTCCCTTGTTACTCTTCCATGTACTGGATAACTTCCTGATGTGTTGACATTTGTACAATGTTTCACTCTCCAATTCCATATTACATAGTTCATCTCAGTTATGCCAGCCAACAAAATGCCAAGTCACCTTTCCTGCTGCTATCTGGGTCATGGTATGGTTTGGGTAACTGCTGGTGTGAGCAACCAACAGTCAAATCCTTCAGCTACCATCATCTGCTGTGACACAACTTTGAACAGAGGCTCTCTCATCCTTTTCCTGGAGGACACAGGTGAAAGTAACTGAGAGGTTGCATGTTAATGGCAAACAGGAAGGAGAAGAGACCACCATGACCACGGGCCACAAGGTCAGCCTGTGGAAGTGGGTGCACTGGAAGGTGTTCCGCTGAATGTTACAAGTGCCGGACTAAGTAAAAGCTGTGGACACATCTACGAGAATAGTCTATGGCCAGAAAAAGGTCCACTGATCCTCTTTACTATTGTCATGGGTGAACTGTAAATGAACAGGAGGAGATTCCTGAATTTCACTGCAGTATCCAGCTTTATGCACTGGATTCATTACCATTTTGCAGCTATGGGTATTTGGCTTTGTGTAAAGATGGGAGAAAAATTATTTCTCTTGAACCACTTTTTTCCTATAGCTGGTAATCTATGGAGGACAGAAGTGATTTAAACAGAACTAGGGACTATTTTAAACTGTCTTTGCAATTTGCATAAATATGAGAGATACAGGTATAGTAAGGAAGAGTATCCTCTCTTCCAATATTTTTGTAGCTCTGACCCAGCAGTAGATTAAGACAGATTAACTAACACTGAAAAATTGTCTCAAATGGATGGACTGTGGAACCAAGTACAGTTACAGTCTTTGGCTTGTGTCATGTCTTAGCAAGCTTTTTCTGATTGAGAAGGATGAGTAAAGGTGCATGAAACAATTTATTTTTTGGAATTCCCCTCATAGTTCAGCTTCTTTTAATGTTTGCCTAAATTTTCCCTTTAGTTGGCAAGTGACACCTCAGAATACTTCATATGGGTGGAACTGCAGCTGGTCAATGTGATGCTAATGAGTGTATGTTTTCAATGGCAACCTCCATAACTAACACATATTACAGTCCATAATACACTGTTGAGTCACCAGGTAATGCAGAAATCTCCTTTGCATTGACAGGTGGAATTACACTTACCTTTTCTGCAGTTTGCCTTTTTTTCAGTCTCCAATACTAATGTATTCCAAAACTTAGTTAGTATGAAGAAATAGTGAAACCAATTCTGGTAACGAGATCATAATGCCATGCTATGTTGTAGTATTATTTTCCCTAGCAAATCCTCTTTTCATTTTCCCAGTCATTAACTGTTTTTATTAGTTAATAAAGAAAAAGAAATTCTTAACATTGTTTCTGTTTGTTTGTTTTGGCCCAGACTGCTTTGGCTTTAAAGACTTCCAAATGCACATTGTTTCAAATGAGAATAAATGCAAGTCATGTTGATAACAAATCCTAAGCCCCCTTTTGTTTTTGCCTAGATGAGAGGAGGCCATTTTTCCCCTCTTCTATTAAAAATACTTTCAGTTGTTCTGCACATACTTTTGTTTTTGCACATACATTTGATTTCGTTGATATATTGGCCGGGTACCATAAAAATGGTGTTACGTGCTTGGGAAATGAAGGAGAAGCATGTTGTTGCAACCAAAACTTTTACTGTAGGTAGAGTCTCTTAAATTTCTGTGAAACCAAAAGTCCCTGATGCACAATATCAAATCAGTCCGTAACAGGAGAGTGGATATGCATACCACACCATTGCACAACACTACATGACCCATGGTCACTTGGCATTCCTTCATTCCTAAGCCACTTCACCCTGCAATAAGGGATGTAGGAGCAGGAGGCATCCCTCATTTTCCCTGGTTGCCTCCCCTTAGCCTCAGAGGGAGGAGACAGGATTTCTGTCTGCGTGTGCCAGATCTACAAGCTGAGTGTGTATTGGGATAAAAGTATGTATGTGACCACAGCCTGCCATTATCTTCTCAGGTAATGAGAAGGTAACATAAAAAGTACGTAGATGTTCACTATGTAAGCTGCAGCACGGCCAGGACCATGGCCAGGTGTTTCCCCCCACAGTGACATTTCCACTGCAGCCTGCACATTCTTCCATCGTCCTGCAATCACTAGGCATCGCAGTAGAAGGTGGTCAATGGGATTCCTTGCAGCCACAGTGAAATCACACGCTTTATTGGTTACCTTGTCAGTGAGTAAAGTCTCTACTGTCCCAAAAGGCAAACATCAAATCTCTTCAACAATGTGAAAATATATACCTTTGCTGATACTTCATATACACATTGAGATTGAGTACCACTTGAGAATGATGGAATAGCAGCATCAGCAGTTCACTTTCCATGTGTTCATTTGATGGGCAAATAACGTACACGTGAGTACCACTGATGACCTTACTGACACTCGTTAAGTCCAATTCCAGAGAGCTGCCATTTCAGGGATATTTGAAGAATTGTCCTATAACCCAGAGGTGTCATTTCAGTGCCTGACTTTGTATGGTGCTACTCTAACAAATGAATTAGAAAAGGGAATAGCAGTGAAGCACGTGACAGTAGAGCTGGATCTTGATGCAAAGAAGACGACAGATGCAGATAAGGAAATGGACAGGCCTTCAAACTCACTGTTAGGACCTTTGTAATTATGTCATATAGTTTTAAGTCAGACAGGACTGTGAAATGAACACCTATGCTGATATATCATGACTCACTACATTTCATTATATCACCCTTGTCTTGAGCCAAATACATTTTTGACAAAAACATTGTTTCAGAAAAAGTAAATTTGATTCAAAGATGATTATTCACAAATCCCCTTGAAAGCTTAACTTCAGTGGTTATGCTCAGCACTGTGCCTTGTTTCCCATTCAGATGTGTCCAGTTTCATCTTCCAGACCTTAGTTCCTTTGAACTTTTTCTCCACTAAATTAGAGACCAGCATAATACCTACCTTTTACTCCCACCAGAGATAAACAGAGTAATCAACTAATCTCTCAAGCCTCATCCTTTTTTCTTTTTAAATAACTAAGAAGGCATTTTCTTCAGTTCTGAGGTATTTTTGTGGCTCTTTTGTGCATTTTAATGACTCAGTTTTTGAAATGAGGATTATTTGCTTTTGTCTAATATGAGACTCACCAGCATCATACATGAAAATAAAATCACCTCTCAACTCCTACTCACTAATCACCTCATTTTTATACATGAGGACTGAACAATTTGCTTTTGCAGTAGCATCATAGTTTTGAGTTTGCTGTCCTTCAAATCCATATAAATCTCAGAGTTTTCCAAGATATCTCAAGGTTCTGGAGCAAGAAATACTTCCCCTTGGTGGAGGAGGATCGTGTTAGGGACTATTTAAATAAACTGAACATACACAAGTTCATGGGACCTGATGGGATGCACCCACAAGTGCTGAGGGTACTGGCCAACGTTACTGCAGGACCACTTGCAGTTATCTTTGGAAGGTCATGGTGACCGGGGCAGGTAACTGAGGACTGTGAGAAAGCAAATGTCAGTCCTGTCTTCAAAACAGACAAGAAGGAGGATCCAGGGAACTACAAGCTGGTCAGCCTCACCTTGATTCCTGGGAATGTGGTGGGGCAAATCCTCCCTGATACTATTTTGAAGCATAGGAAGGACAAGGTGGTGTTGGGAGCAGTTAGCATGTATTTACAAAGGGGAAATCATGCCCAACCAACCTGATAGCCTTCTACAATAAGACACGGCTTGGTGGATGAGGGGAGAGCAGTGGATGTTGTTTATCTTGACTTTAGTAAGGCTTTCAACACCAGCTTGCATAATATCCTCATTGACCAACCCATGAAGTGAGGTGGATTGAAAGTGATCTGAACTATTGGGCTCAGAGGGTTGTGATCAGCAGGATGAAATCCAGCTGAGGCCAGTCACTAATGGTACCCCAGGGGTTGATACTGCGGTCAATACTGTTCAACATCTTCATTAATGATCTGGATGATGGGACAGAGTGTACTCTCAGCAAGTCTGCAGACAGTGCAAAACTGGGAGGAGTGATTGATATACCAGATGGTTTTGCTGCCATTCAGAGGGACCTTGACAGGTTAGAGAAATGGGCCAACAGGAATCTCTTGAAATTCAACAAAGGGAAATGCGGAGTCCTGCTCTGTGAAGGAATAAACCCACGTACCAGTATGCACTGGAAAGCACCTTTACAGGAAAGGACCTGGGGGGCCTGGTGGACAAGCTGAGCATGAACCAACAATGTGCCCTTCCAACAAGGGCCAACAGCATCCTGGGCTGCGTGAGGAGAAACATTGCCTGCAGGTCAAGGAAGGTGATTCTTATCTTCTACTCAGTCCTATGGTGAGACACATCTGGAGTGCTGGGTCCAGTTCTGGATTCCGAGTACAAGAGAGATACGGACATACTGGAGCAAGTCCAGAGAAGGGCCAGAAATATGATTAAGGGCTTGGTGCATCCCTGATACAAGGAGAGGCTAAGAGAGCTGTAATTGCTTAGCCTTGAGAAGAGAAGGCTCAGAGGGATCTTATCAATAGGTATAAACACCTGATGGGAGGGAATGAAGGCGAAGGAGCCAGACTCTTCTCAGTGGTGCCCAGTGATGGGACAGGAGGCAATAGACATGCTTTGAAATACAGGACATTCCTCTTAAACATAAGAAAAGGCCTTTTTTAACTGTAAAGGTGGTTGAAAACTAGATGATGTTGCCCAGAGAGGCTGTAGAGTCTCCATATTTGCAGATATTCAAAACACAACTGGACATGGTGCTGAGCAACCTGCTCTAGATGACCTTGCTTTAAGGAGGGAGGCTGGACTAGGTCTCCAGACGTCCCTTCCAACCTCAGTGATGCTGTGATTCTGTGAAAGGTATTTAAAACTACCCTTAAATGACAGATTGGTTACCATTAATTTTTCAGAAAAGGCTGATGGAGAAAAGAAAGTTGACGTAGCACTTAAAAGACAAGAGGATAGTTTAATGTATAAAATATAAGCAGAAGTTGGAGAAGTTCTCTGTATCTTCTTACCTTGAGTATGACTCAATTACCTAAATTGCAGAGCATGTCAAAGGGGCAAAAGATCCGATAAGTAATGCAGATTGCTGTCGGCGTCTAAAAAGGAATCTGTTCTGGGTCCTTGTGGAATAAAGACAGTAATAAAGATAAAGAAATATATAGTGGGATAGCGAAGAACTGACTACACTCCTTTAAGCAGGAGGTTGGACTACAGGCCTCCTGAGATCCTTTCCAAACTGAATTATCCTGTGATCCTATGATCCAGGTGAAATGGCAGGTAATGTAGATGTATTAAAAGACCAAGGCAATAAAATAAAAATGCATAAAAGGAAAACAATTTTAATAGATACTTCTACTCAGGAAAGAAGAATTCTATATCCATATTCATACATTAAGTGGGATCATATTCATATTTTTATTAGTAATAAGGAGAATGTTAAAACAACGCTTAGTTGAGATAATTATTTTTTAATCAATAAACTCCAATATTTTGCATCTGGAAATGGTAGATCTCTGTTATATTGATGATTTTCAGGAAATTCAGGGGAAATGAAGTAATTCTAACATTATTTTGTCAGTGCTCAAAAAGCAACCAGAATGAAGTAATTACAGGACAGCCAACCAGGTATCAGTCCTGAGAAAACAAAGTAAAAAGCTTGGAACCTTGATGTATTTTGGAAAACTCTTAGATTTATATGGATTTTAAGAGCAGCAAACTCAAAACTAGGATGATATTGCAAAAGGAAATTATTAAATCCTCATGTATAAAAATTAGTGACGCTGGTGGCACCTCTGTGATAACATATTTAAGAAAGGGTAAAAAACACTGCATGGCAGCTGTGAGGGAGAAGTGAGGAAAATGAGAGAGAAACAAACTCTGCAGACACCAAGGTCAGTGAAGCAGGAGGGGAGGAGGTGCTCCAGGTGCCAGAGCAGAGATTCCCCTGCAGCCCGTGGTGAAGACCATGGTGAGGCAGGCTGTCCCCCTGCAGTCCATGGAGGTTAACGGTGGAGCACATATCCACACTGCAGCCCATGGAGGACCTCATCATGAAGCAGGTAGATATGCCATGAAGGAAGCTGCAGCCTGTGAAGAGCCTGTGCAGGATCAAGCTCCTGGCAGGAGATGCGGTCTGTGGAGAGGAGCCCACGCTGGAGCAGGTTTTCTGGCAGGAACTGTGGCCTGTGGGGGACCCAACGGGAGCAGTCTGCTCCTGAAGGACTGTACACCATAGGAAGAACCCACATTGGAGAAGTTGATGAAGGACTGCATATTCAGCTCCTGACTGGCTTTGGCTTTCCTAATTCCATGCCTGCATGCTCAGGTCATGTCTTTATGGTGCTCTTGAGTCACCTGTCTTTGTTTCCATGCCTTATACACTTCCTTTTTGTGTTTGTCAGGAGCTCCCTGTTTGTGCACGCAGGTATTAGAAAGTATTTAATTTAAAGTCATCTGATCCTGCAATCTTTAATATGTAGTGGCATTCACAAAATCACAGGCTAATATGCTATCTCTGTAAATAAATAGGGAAGGATTTTGCTTTGTGGAGGAGACTTGAAATACACCTTCCTGTTTCAAGCTAGATATTCTAGGTTTCTTGAATGAAAATAATTACTCTTCTCAAATGCAATTACTGTCCCTGACCCATAAGCAATCAAACTTAGGAGAACAGTAAGTAATCTAGGGATCTGTGAACCCCACATGCCAGCTACTCATTGGTATCTGCCTGTACGCCTGCTCTCACCTTGTGGTAAAAGTGAATTCACTGATGGGTGATCTATTTGCCACATTCTTCAGAGAATAAACCAGAAGACTAAACTCTTCAACTCACCTTCCTGGTATTAATATGAGACCACACATGGTTTTCTTCTCAGGAGACATGTAACATAAAGACTAGGGCAAAACCAGATGTGATTAGTTGCTTTGCCAGTCTTCTGGCCAGCTAGTTTAAAACATTGTGGGATTTTTAGACATGGGAATTCCGATTCCGATGAAACACTCAACATGGAGCATAACGGTTTGGGATGTGAGAAAATTTTGCTACATGTGTCTAATGTTGGGTGAGAACCCAGCAGATTTTTTTAAGGTGCTTTGTGGTTTCTGTGAAGAAATGCAATAAATCAGGCACTCAGCTGCCATGCATTTCAGGAAGACAGAAGGCACTTTTTTTGGACAAAATGGGACTCTATTTCACAGAGCGCTCACAGTAATATAAGCTATAAGGCACTGGATTTTTTCAACGATGAATGCTTGATTTTTTCAGTTTAAGATGAAGGACAAAAATCTTCTTCCTTATCCACTTAGGTTATGTTGGATTTGCACACTACAGTGAATAATTCATTATTCCTGCTCTGACAAGTTTTTAAAATTTAACTTCTATCATCTTAAGTTATCATCTATTTTTTGAAGGAATAACACTGGTGAATAAGACAGCTTTTATTTGGAATTTGTTTTTCTAAGGCTTCTTGAATGTATTAGTTTACATTTTTGCATGAAAGAGTTGGTGCTGAGGCATGAGACATGCCTGAATTGGTTAATGACTGGCTAAACGGGAGTATCTGTAAACACTCAGAATGTAGGCTTTATCTCTGTTCTCTTTACAGAAATGATAGAGATCATCTGCCGAAACCACTTTCAACATCTGTAGGGTAGTTTTCCTTTACATCACTCATTGACAGGTCAGATTAATTGCTAATTCAAACATATTCCAAGCATCTCCTCTGCACACTTTTCCTCTATGCTAGCTCAGTCCTTGGTCTTTGCTGCTACCATGTTCAACACTCAGGCCATCTTCAACGGGTTCAGTACTTTCTAAACATCCACGGGGTTTCAGATATTAACAGCTTGAAGCTCCAACATAATTCTTCAACAGTGTTAAGCTTGAAGGGCTCCTTACAGGTTTCTCTAGTTGTAAGGCAGTCCTTGCAGTGCTTTCTTGGTTGTACAGGATCTTCCTTTTTGACAATCAAGGTATTTCATTTGGTGATAATTAAATTCGCTTCCCGCTACTGCAAACAGGCAGAAGCCTTTCAAACTAGTTTTCATGCAAAGTCTACATAACCATACACTGGAGCACCCTTTAGCTACATCAGCATAAGCAACTATTCACTGAGAATTAGGCTAAGTGCCAATGTCCTACCACGTGACTATGGTAGCCAATAATCAAGTTCTCCTAGTATGTATGAACTGGCCAGCATTGGTAGGGTCAAACTGTCAACAACTTTACCCACCTGTGACCGCACTTCAGTTTTGAAGGATTTAATATCAGCAGTTTTAAGATCATTTGCTCACTTAAGACAATGGTCTTAAGGTCCTCTGAGGTATCATAATCTGAATTTCAACTTTCCCAGGCCATAAGGTAATAAACTGGACACCTGGAGTGGTTTCTCTCCTAGACAGCATCAGAAATGTGCACTGCCATGATGACTCAGTTTCCTTTTTCTCCCTGGGGAAAAAAATTTCTCTCCTTTTGTGATGTACTGTAGGTATCAAATAACTGGTTATTCTCATGCCTGCTTTCAAAAAGAAGTTTTGTTTTGTCTTACCTCTGGGTACCTATTTCACGCACAGCGAAAACAAGTGTTCCTGCAAGACTACAGCAAGTAGATCAGCCCTTCCAATAAGCCTGGTGTTGCCTTGGCAAATTTAGCCCACCGGGTAGCATACGCCACTGTCTCCACTGGCCTCTCCACACGTTCACCTACAAATGGGACGCACAGCAGCATTACTGTTAAGTACCACTATGTGGGCTGTAATGTGGCTGGCTCAGTTAACCACAGCATTGATAATTGTAACACCAGCAGCAGCTGGGGCTATCCAGTGAATAGAGAATACATTGGTTACTGCCCCACACCGTGCTGCCGTGTCTTCACTGCTATGTTACCTCTGCTTACTGGATTAAAGCTAGCTTGTGCACGTCTATTCATGCTGCTCACACACCCAATGGAAAGCAGGGTGGACAAAGCCTTCTAATCTCTTTTTATCAGTATCGTGTGTCTGGACATTTGCTAATTGCTATTTTCAACTCTCATACCTTTGATTAAATCGCTCTTGGTGGTTGGTTCCTTTGTGCCATTAATCTACAGGTTCCTTTTTGAGTAACCTCCTTCCTTGAGAAACCTTGGGAGGAGGTGTTGCTGCAGTGGGTTAACACAAGTACAGGTTGCTACCCAAGCCATGGTTCCTTTCCTAACTTTTTGCTGCTTTCACACTCCATCAATTAAAGAAGTGTACAGCCTGGCATGCAAGATCTGATTCCCCAGGAAGAAATTTCTTGCAAACCTGTCAGGACAGAATAGAGGAACTGGCTCTGTACAAAATCACGATCGTCTTTTAGGTTACAGTCAGATTCTTGCGGAGCAAGCAATACTTTCTGTCAGGCAGTAGTCTGTACTGTGCTATATCTTATAGGTCGTCCTTAAAAAATGCTATTTGGGTACCAGAAGCAACAGTGACAGCATGGAGAACCACGCAGGATAGAGCACAGCTTCTCAGCTCGACAGTTCTCAGCAGCGTATGGGAGCCCATGTTGCTCTCTGTTGCTGCCCTTGGACTGCTTTCAATAACCAGGTTAGCTCATTTAAGATGAGCTAAAATTAAGAGCTCTAACGAGGATGTCCTAAGGTGGATCTTTTGGCTCTCATGCTGCTATTTACAGCTGTGATAAAAATCAGTTACATATTTATTCCTAGTAATAAGATCTTAAAATGCACCTCATGTTTCGCAGGCTTAGATCAATTTCTTCTTCTAAATATCTCCTGAGGCTTCATTCTGGGCAATCTGCCCAGTAACAGCTTCCACTAGCTTTGCTTCATTATGTCATCTTGAATTGCATTTTCAGCTGGAAAAGTCAGTTCTTTTTATGGGAAAACGTCATCCAGTATCATTATTTTAGCCCTTTTTAATAACTTAGTATTGAGGACCAGACTTCTTCCTTCAGTTTGAATTTTAATTTCCTTCATGCTTTAAAGAAGCAGCATTTCAATCAATTTTGTGTCTATTCTAAAATTTCAGTTTGCATCTCTTTTGCTGAAGTTGAAAATATATTTTTTTAATTCCAGCAATGGTAACAATCCCTGATATTTCAAATCTTACCATTCTTCACTGTTTACATGGTCTCATATTATGAAAACAAAAAAGCTCTTTATTTCCATTTACTGGGAGATATCCCAAAAATAGCCAAAGAAACATTCAGTTCCCTTAAATGCTTATCCTTCAGCTGACCAAAGTTTTCTTTTTTCATTAAAAAGATGTAGGAAAATAAGCCTTAATTTAAAATCTATCACATTTTAAAAACTTGTGGAGACAATATTTATTAATTTTCTTGATACATTAAAAATCAAACCACAAACTTCAACTCAAGAAAACTACTGACTGTTTTGATGAAAATAAATTGAGAAAAATAATTTCACAGCAGAGAAAATGAAAGAAAACAGTTTCTACATTCTGTGTATTTTGTGGAGTGTGTTGATGTGATTATTTGGTTGTATTGGTAATTAAAAAACAATCTATGTAACTGCAGCTAAAGCAGTATCCACAAGCAGGTATTTTTCTGAGACTGCAACAAATAATTTGTATCTCAGGTTCTATCTTCCTCTCTGGCAAGGTCTGATTAATCCCTATTTCCTATATGATTACAAATAACAGGGTCCACTTTCTCAACAGTACTGATGAACAGCAATTACAATGTACCTCCAAAGAGGGCTCAAGATATTAACATCAAGATGATGCAACACAACGCTGACCTATCTGTATGGTACTAGAATCTGTTGCTTCTGTGTGTGATTTTAATTATCAGTCCAACTGAATATTATAGTACAATACATTGTTACTCCTTGTCTGGCTTCTCAAATAAAATTCATTCAATTTTGTCCCCATGTCATTTTTTACCAACTGCCTGATTTTTTTAATGTTTTTCTGAACTTTTTCCAATTTGTAGATAACTTTGTGATAATGCGGTAATCATGAGCCGCAGTGATGCTTTTGATGCAGTCTGTCCAGGGCTGTTGAGAAAATGAAGACAGCAAAGTCTGAATTTGATCTCTCTGCTAATTCTGGCAGCAAAGGTATTTAAATTCATGTCCCTGCCATCCTGGCTGAAATGGCAGGCTTCTTTGTTAGCAGATCATTAATTTGTTGTATAGTTGTGGTTTGTGCATGTTCACAGTTCATCTACCACATTAAAATCTCCTGTTGCAATGAGCAGATGAATGTTTAGTGTTACTGGAGTCTTCCACTAATGTTAAGTGTAAGACAAATGTCAAAGGTTGCATGTTGTTAATATTTGAGTGGTTTTCTCATTATTATTGGCAAGAACAATGAGAACTTTCAAGGCAGAAATGAATCTACCCATTCCCAGGGGTAGGAGTTGATTTTGTGTAAAAGGAATAAGCTTTCAAGTGATTTAAGTAACCTAGGCCTTGTTAGACTTTTAATATATTTTGGGAATAATCATAAAATGGTTAAAGAATAGATGTAATTGTATAGGGTTGATTAACAGAATGCAGGTGCTTAAAGACAATACTCTGAGAACCCTATAGGTGGACTTTGATGGAGATTGTTTAAAGAAGATAAGAGGCTGTGGTGACCAGAATCTGCACCATTGAGCTACAACTTCAGAAGAGGAACTGGAACGGAACGATAAGAATCAGCTGAAACTCAGAAATTAATGAACTTTTGAAACTACTGAAGAATGAAGAACTGGGAGACTTTAAAGAAACACTAAGAACTTTCCCAACAGAAATATCTGTTATGTAATGTTGTGTGGAATCATATATATAGGAGATGTACTTTGTTAGCCACTTGCCACTCACTGAGGTGATGGCCCAACTCTGAGTTGTTAATAAAGCAAACCTAGAGGTACCCACAATCTGGTGAAAATCTTTAACATTTTGAGAGTAATTGGCCTGAATGTTTTGATCATACTGCTGAGAAAAGAGGTAGAACCCCTTTGAGACACTCCCTTCACCCCACTGCCTGAGGTTACTTTCCCTGTAGCAGAGTGCATCAAAAGAAACGTGTATTTAAGCAGTGCCATTTCAGTCGAGCATCCCACTTGCACTCGGATTAACGAAGTACACTGCATTCTTTATCTGCACTATGGAAGTAGTGACCTCCAACAAAAGAAGGAGAAAACAGGTAAGGGGTGAAAACCAAGATTCATGAGAACTCTGTCAGAGTCCTTAATTGCTTAAAATGGAAATTGCTTTTGGGGGCAGTTATGACATACTTATGTCCTTGTGTAACATTATCTATACTTCCCTTGCAGCATTACTGATTACTCACTTAGTCATTCTTTTTGAATGCTTGTGGGTTTTTTTTTATAATTTTGTTTTCTGTTCTGGTTCAATTTTGTATTCTGCTAAGGTTGTTATATGTTGCTCACATCTATTCCAGCTCCTCCCATTCACTTATCAATTTCACGAATATTTTATTTACTTCCTTCTTAAGGTCATTAATAAAGATGGGTCAGAAGTGTAATCTCTGTGGCATAATAATACATTGTTATCCACTGATAGTTCAGAGGGTGGAGTATTAATGATTGGCTTCTTAAATAAATTTTGAACCCTACTTCTTCTAGTCATGAGGGGACACTTCATTCCAGTACAAATATATTATTATTTATGCAATAGTAACAATAACTGCATTTACATACTTATAACAGTACCTTCCACATGAGGAACTGCAGTCATTACAAATCCATTATTATCATCACTTTTCATAGATAAGGAAGAGAAAAAAAGCTAAGCCCTAAGCCTTAGCTAAATGTCAGTAAGACACTGGAAGACTCGTAAAGGAAACACAAGACTTTTCCCTACTAGCTTTTCAACACCTCAGTTTTTATAAAAAGTTGTCGAAAAGGGATGCTGGGAAAAGAAGTAGCTGGCAAGTAAGAGGTGACATAGATATGAGGTCATACTTGCTCCTGAGGGGCAGAGCAAAGTGTCCCCATCTGTTGGATTTAGTGTCTGAAGGCCTGATCCTGTCTAGGCTTGTTGGACCTTGATTGTGCCTTCTTGGATGTAGTCATCCTCAAAGACCTTCTGTCTCTTTAGGTCTACTCTTTTTCCTAGCAGATGATTTCTGGAAAATCAACTCTTCTGTTGTATTTTTTCTGTTACTAAATATCATAGTTACATGGGCTTATAGAAGCTGCATATGAAACCAGTCTGATAAGAACTGACTTCTTGGCTAAATATTTAGAAATCACTTCCTGTTCTTTTGGTTAAGAGTATCATTTAGATTACCCAAATCTAGATCTTGCTATCAGTTTTTCAGGACTGAATTCACAATTATATGCGATATCTTTTCTTGCTTTCACTGGTTGTGGTAAAGGACTCATCAAAGGAAACTTCTAACAATTGCAGCGGTCTCAACAGTTACACAGTCTTTGGAGCAGCATGCCCAACATTTCATAGATCTCCCAACCTTCTAAAGACCCCACACAGTCACACAGATTGGTGAATTAGCAGAAACAAATCTGTATCCTGTTTCCTCTGTGGGGTCCTATGATCTGACAATAAACAAACGTGCTTCGGTATTTATCTTTTTTTTTTTTTAGACATTGAAAAAAGAATTGTCTGATACCATAGCAGTATGTCATACTACAGCTATAATAGTGATTGCTGTTTAGATATCTGTTACACCTCTTTTGAAAGGTATATGTTAAAATCACTGATGCACATTATTACGTTACGGCCACCTACTCTTTGAAATACTCTAATAATGCAGTGAACAATGGTAACATGTTGTAATAACCTTAGGCCTTGATCTGGTATCGTGAACAATTGCATCTTTCACCCATACACATTCCTAAATTTACTACTTTGAGCTGCCCAAGTAAAACTACTTTTACTCAGTTCTTTCTGATAGTCTAAGTCTTTTCTCCAAAATGTGAAAATAGCAAAGTCTCAAGGCAGTCATTTATGAGGAAAGATGTGAAGCATAAATGTTGAGCAAACTCAAGCCTCGGATTTCTTAAACTGGAAGGCATTCACTGATGATGTCCCTCTGCCCACACCCCTTATTTTCATTAAAAAGTAAATTGCAGTCTCTCAGGGCTTTCTAAGGGAGAGGTGAAAATAGATTCAAGTTTCTCTGGCCAAGCTTACTAGTCACATAGAAACCACATGGAGTCTAAGGGCTATACGGAGGAATGCTGTGCACAAACTATCATGAGCTGCTTCTCAGGCAGGTTTCAGAGGACCATTCCAGTACAACTGTGTCTTTTCTGAACTGGACCCAGTCCATGTCCAACTGGACCAGAATGTGGGCAGAAAAGATTGTAGCTTTTGGTTATCTGACTAATTTCCCTTAACTGACCACTTCTGCCAAAGCTTTAATCACATAAATAGTTGTCAGTATTATCTACAGTTTTATAGGTCAAAACTCAAATTTCACTAAGGAACTGACTAGCAGCCAGTGGAACAAGTATGATAGGTTTTATTGCAGTTAATATATATTACCTGACATTTTTTAAAATATTCAAGAATGCACTTATATAAAATGTACTGCAGTAAACATGCTAAACGTACCATGCTTAGCTGCTATAAGATGGACACTCAAAAGGAAAGTTCTGACAGATATATATATATACACACAAAATGTTTTCTTCTGTTCCTTTTACGTGGACATCTGACAGAACCTACGGATCCAGCACGACCTGAAGTTGTGAGCCTACACAAGAGACTGTTCACAGGATTTCTCAACTCAGTTCTTTTCTAGTTATTTCCAGCCCACATGAATCCGTAACTCAGTTTGGCCGTATATGAAGCAAGCTGCTGAACAGCACCAGCTGGATCTGATGAAATCGATATGTACAGCTGGGTATTATCCTCCTACTGAAGGTACCACAACTCTCTTATCATTGCGGATTTCCTGTGTGGCCTCATATATACATGGTACTGGCCAGATAACAGAACAAAACACAAGAGAACTCCAGTTGAAAAGTCATCCAAGGCAGATTAGTGATTACCCAGTATGCAGGTGAGCAATCACCTACTATTTGTTGTACTCAGTGCCAACCTGTAGAGACTGACACTATAATACGTCTACAATTATCACCATTTGAAGTGGGTATATATAATAATATACTTTTCCTCAAAGATTAGTGCAGCTATTGAGTGCCAAAGAAATCCTCAAATGAAAAAATCCTTAATTTGCTGGAATTGTTATTGGGATCTCTGGGGTTGATTTCTAGATCTGTTTTGGGCACCCTGTATGATTTAAGGTATGTCGCTTACTTTCCTGTGCCTTAGTTTTCCAATATAAGGTGTGAATAATGCTTCTCAGTCTTACATAGGTGCAGAAAACAAAATACTCAGATATTTTCAAGGTATTCTGATGAGATGGCGATGCACAGAAAAGCATCTGAAAATGAAAAGGCACTAACAGGATGAAAAAGGATGTTTGGACTGTGTAGCAGCTCATCATTGAGATATACAGGCTGCCTTCTTGCTTCCAAGGGAAGTAAGTTAAAAACTGGAAAGCGGGCTATCTGCTGAATTAAAGCCATTCAGTTTTTAACTTAAAAACAAGATACAGATCGTTCAGTGAAAAAGTATATCCATGAAGGCAGGAAGCTAGTAACAGATTAGGTTAGAAGATATAGCAGAGGACAGGAAGAAGAGAAATGGTATTGCTTGTGGAAGGAAGCAATTTAGAGAGAATTCTCTTTACCTTATTTGAGTGCAAGTTATGCATTTAGACTAAGATCGCTGCAGACATTCCCTCAACAGTCAGCTGAGAGGATGAAAGACACCTCCAGAGAGTCCCTCACCTCATCTGCAGACTGAAAGGACACAGGATTAGACAGTCTACTCTGCGCTGGCTGCAAAGGGAACATGGATGACTAGCTTTGTCTGGCTACCTACCTTTTAGATAGCTGAGAGGAGGTAAAATCAACTCTACCCTCCTGTTTTGTTTTTTTTCAATAGTAACCAAAAGCTTAATGCTACCAGTGATCTCAAATTGTAATAATGAACAATCAGACACTGCACCACCACATGAATAAAGATGTGTCCTTATTATAAAAGAAGTATAATTAACTCTATCTTCTCTATGGCATGCTCTTGTGCAACTGCTAGCTGCTTTTTTGGCAAATAGGCAGAGGTTTATATCCAGATTAAGCAACTCTTATTTGATAGACTTCAAATACTATTTGAGGCCAGTATTCCTTAAGCAGCAAAGCAGAAAAAGAACAAAGAAAGAAAAAGAACAGACGTGAGAGAACAAGAAACATAGATCTATACAAGGACTAAGAAGATTCATGAGAAATTATTTCTCCAGTTCCCCAGGAAGCAGATGCTGTGAAGAAACAAATCTGACTGAAAGAAACTTTGTAAGATGGGACCCATACTTTCCAAGTGATAAAGAATGCTAATCGATTCTTGAACACCAAGGATATGTCTCTCCTGAGTCTTACGCATTCACGGAGTTCAAGGTGGAAAGGACCATTGGATTATCCAGCCTGATCTCCTCTTAGCACAGTTTAGAAATTTTCATGTAGTAGCCCTACTAATGATCAGAGTAAGTTGTGCTAAACATAACATATTGTACTACAAGTCTTCTGTGAAAAGCAAAAAAAGGTATGCATTTCCTTTCCAGAGCTTATCACCTCTTTTCTGATTTCTCAGCTCTCTTTCACTGCCCTTGCACCTCCCTTTCTCTGTCCCAGTCTCCTCCCAAATACAGAACCTGCCTCTAATTCCTTTTTCTCTGTTGGTCTCAGTTTTGATAAATTTGTATTCAAATCTGGTATGTCTGGTCCCACTATCTAAATGATCACATACTTATGATGTGGTTACATAAGTGCTCTTGGTGTTGTAAAATTGTACTCCACAAAAGATGCCCTTTCCAAAATATTCCCCTTCAAATACCCATGAAGTTTGGCTATTCCTCACATAACTCCTCCATAACCACATGAGATCCAACCACCTTTCACAGCATGATCTGTAGCTTTCATCAGCTTCTCACAAAGTTATTAATGTTCAGCCATTTGTCATGTCATGCTCACTAGACTTCCATGTCCCCTCAGTCAGCTTAACCTCAGCCCAAGACCTAGTCAACAGCCCAGTTATTTGCCTGCAGCCTTAATGCCATCTTTGTATCAAGTTTATTGGCAGTCATTTTATATTAACCTCTTTATCACCAATACAATATCCAAAATACATCCCGGTTAAAGCAAATCCCTGAGGTATCCTTCTGAAATGAACTGCTTGAATACTTCTTGTTGATACTTCAGTTTGGGGATCTGCTGATTAGCCAGTTTTTAAATCAGTATTTTGTGCATGTGCACATCTGTGCATTTTACAGACTTCCAGCAAAAAATGGTATCAGCCAACACAAAGAAGCCCAGGTACAATGGTTCTCATTATTTTAGTGATTGAATGTGTCCATCAATAGAAAAAAGTTGATTTTCTAAGTCCAGTCACAAAGCATGCATCACACCTGTAAATGAAGAAACGCCATGGGACAAGATCCAGATATAACTAACTATTGTTCTGTATTTCGCTTCATTAAAAACGAAAAAAATTACACATAAATTTCCAAGTAGTCAGTAGCGACAAACAAGTAGTATGTCATGGAAACATAACTAATACTAGACATCTGGTGATTATTCTTGCTGCTGAAGATCTTAATAGTTTGTTAATTACCCACTGATTATTTTCAGAACAACATTTCAGTTGTGTAGGCGACTCTGCCATCTAGAATGTTTGTTTGCTTCTTCTCGTGGACATCCGTAGGTTGTAGCAACACATCAGCAGTCAGGAACAGTCCAGATATTCTCAGTAAATGGAGTACGTGAAATACTCCGCAGAGCTTTCTCCAAATGCACTCCCCACCAAATCAGCTACGCTGAATGCCTGTCATTAGTTGTAGCCAATGAGCTACCATCTCTTTTCTTTTAGATCAGCCCTTCGTATCAGAGACATTAAACCTCAAATACCAAGTTGAGAGGCTGTGTTAGTGGCTGCCAGATTTTCAGCTAGAAGAGGAAGGCCTTTCTCTTATATCCATTTGCAGAAAACACCAGTGTGGTATAAAGATTTTATCAACATTTGAAAAGTCCTTCATGACACACCTGTACCTTTGCTACATTTGGATTTGCAATACCATCATCCAAACTGACACAAAATCTTACCATACAATGAGGTATTTAAAATAATGAAACGGGATTCCCCTGATGATAACTCATTATAAAAGACTGAGCTCTCTCATCTGTCACCCAATCTTGTCCTTGTTTTTTGTGATTCACATGCCACTTTTGTCATTTGAACTGGAATCACTTTTAGGTGGAGACTTCAATTGGTATACTCCTTAAATTCCCTATACATCTCTGACTTTATAATGAATAACAAACATAAACATTTATAAGCAAATGAACAACGGTTCTACCAACAATCCAAACACCACAAATATTTTATATTTTATTGAAGAATACTAAATGGAGGCTCCTTTATTTTTCCTGTGGATATTACAGCCTTTTTTCTCTGACCCTTTTCTCTCTTTGCTGCTTTTTTCAGAGGTCTACCCTGTCTTCTTTGTCCCATTCATTTTGGTTTTGCCAGGATTCTAGTCTCCCAGTTTATCACAGCTACAGAGATCAAATAACAACTCCTTACAGCATTATTCACTCACTAGAACAACACAATTCTCTTCTCCTTTGACTCCATCAAAACTGCTAGTGAAATAATCTATGACTATGTCCCTCAAGTGAAGACAGATGCAGAGAAGATTCACGCAACTTGTGCTGCAACTTTAAATTTTCACTACATTCATATTCTGGTGGAACATGAGAGCCCCAACACAGCAACAAAACCATCAAAACCACAGAAAATGTGTATATGCAAGGAGGAGTAAGGCAATGTAGAAGAAAAAAAAAAATCTTGCTTAATCTTAGCTGAAAGTTAGAATTGCTCTATACTTACTAGAAAAAAACATGCACCTCCATGGAATGATCCATTACATTCTAAAACAGATGCTTGGACTGAATTTGTATCTTGGAAGGCCTCTTTTCCTTGACTGTAGAGTGAGCTTGTATCACTAGATTAGATGAAATACTTAAATTCTAGATGAATAAAGATGGGTAAGATAAATTTCAATGCAAGACCAGGTTAAGTATCATATTATTATATTGGTGTCTATGGAAAGCTAATGATTAGTAACTTATCAAATTAATAAGGCATATATATACATGTCTAACTGCTTTTTATGGTGTGTTAAGAAGGCTGAAAATATTATAAGCATCAGAAGAACCATACCATTATAAAGAACACAGTAATTAATACGTACAGCCAGAACGTAAATGGAGAGGCTGAACCGTTCCGCTTAGTGCATTTGCATTACTATAATCCAACTTCAAGAAGAAAGGGACAGCTCAGAGAAAGAGCTGCTTTTAGCAGCCTTAGGCATACTGCAGATATGGGATCAGCTTATTGAGAATCCGTCTGAGAAAAAGGTAGAGGAAAGACGTACTCTTAAGGAGCTGGTCGGGACACACAGTCCCGCTCTTCTGTTACAGCTAAATGAAGCTTCAAAAAATAACCAGTTATCGCTTAAAGAAGAAAATACTTTCAGATATATTTCAAGTAAGTTTGCATTATCTCGTTTCTGTGCTTTGCACTTTGTAATCGACAACTGAACCCGGGCAGCTCACGCTTCCCTTTCCCTCCCTTGCGGAAATCGGGAATAACGACTGGAGCCATGCCAGCGCCCCGGGCGGCGGGGAAACCGGACGCTTGCGTCGGCCGCCGCTGACCAGCGCTCCGCCGGGAGCTTTCCCTCCCCGCTCCGCAAAGACCAGCGAGGAAAAGAGGCCCGCGGCGAGCCAGCCCGCCAAGAAAAACCCGCCACTGACGCCGAGGGAAGCCCTTCCCGCCCTCCTGTCACTCCAGCCGAACAGCGAGGCGCTGTCCGTTCCCTCAGCTCCAGGCCGGGCGGGAGCCCCACCGCCCCCTCAGGGGCTGAGGCGGCACTAACGGCCCCACCACCCGCCCTACCGCAGCGCGCCTGCGCACAGGGCGCCCCCCCGCCCGCTCTGGAGCGGCGGGGCGCGGCGCGAGCATCCCCCACGAGGCGCTGGGGTGGGGAGGGCGGGA
>VYXH01000029.1:423714-453252 GCA_013397275.1 Burhinus bistriatus | reverse complement strand
GGGGCTCGCCTCGCCTCCCGCCGGCTCCGCCCTCCGCTCCCCGCCGCCGAGGGGGAGGCCAGGGCGGCCCCTGCGCAGGCCTGCGGGGAACGGCAGTGCGCGGGGCGGGCTCCGCGGCTCCCCTGGCCCTGCGGGGCAGTCGGTGGAGAACGGGGCCCGCGGCTTTGCTAGGCCGCCGCCCCTGCGGGTGAGGAAAGCGGCTGTCTCTCTCTTCTCGTCTCCCTCACCACCGTTTCTCTCTGCCTTTTTCTTCTGTGATTTGTTGGGGTTTTATTTATTTATTTATTTTAACCTGAATTTTATGAGGGACTTCGAGAGTGGTGTTGGTTTTATCCCTTATTTAAATTTGGTATGATATGAAATTAAACGAAAAAGAAGTTCTGGAGAATACAGCTGGATGTAGGCTTGGCAAACATACAAGAAGATAAAATTGAGTATATTGTGGAAGTTATCTTCAGTTAGGCTAAGGAGTAGTGCTTTCTAGAAATACATATAAAGCAGGACAGTGCTTGATATTAATTTCTGCAAATTGTTTTGGAAACAGGAAGGTGCATGTGGGCAAGGAGAGGGAAAAGGAAAGAAAAATTTTGGAGTGCATACCCATTCAGCTCTGACTCGTGCAGCTGATAAAGCAATGTAATGATACCCTAAATTAAAACTACTCTCAGTTATGGCCCTTGTTACTGCCTGGCTGTATCCTTAAACCTTCAGAACTTAAATTTGTGCCTCAGTGGTTTTATGTGTTGCTCTGCTCTCCACTGCCTCTTGATAACTCTTACCTGCAGTACAGCCTCTGGTTTGTTTATGCTACAGTAGCTCACCTGCTTCTCTGCTGTTGAGCCTCTTTCTGATTAGCCCTATTTTGTTTCTTTGAGTCTTACTTTCTTGTAGCTAACACTAGAATTTCAGTTTTTCCTATTTATCTTCATAGGTAATAACACTAATTTTTTAAAATGATGATTGTTTTTGTTTTTTGAATGTTGGGTGTTTTTGTTTCCCTTCAAGAAAATCCCAGTTTAGGCTTTAGAACTTATAAACAAAACCAAACAAAGGTTATGCGCATATATAGGTTGTTTTTTTTAAAAAAAAAAAGCAAACCTGGGTAGAGGCTTCAAAAACACCACATTTCTATGTATTTTGGGAAATAGTGGCTGGATAAAGGAGAGACTTGTACTAGTGGCTGCACTAGGCAACAGATTAGAAGTGAGTTATCAAGTCTGTCTAGTTAGATAGCTAATTAATAATCTTGTAACCCAGCCTTGTAATTAGGGTATGAAGGGAGCTGAAGTTGAAGAGGATTTGGAGGGCTTTGCCACTCACCTGAATTCAGATTTTGGTGACTCCTTATGGAAAAATTTAGCTTGACTCTTTCTAGTAACCATTTTTTTTAAACATCTGTCTGGAGTAAGCAAAGGTTGCAGTATTTCTTTTGTATTCCTACCGTTGCAATTTGCTATTTAGACTTCAACCTAAAAAGCTTGTATCTTTTAACAAGGAGGTGTTCTGCTTGCTTTACTTCCCATGCGTTTTAAAGAAATTCAGCACTGTGAAAACAAGTACCTGTTTCTTCAAAGCAATAATAAAAACTAGCTTCTGCTTTAATATCTACAGAACACTAATTGATAACTGGAGGAATGACAGATAATGCCATGTGTTTCTGAAGATGGTTGTGTGTTGTTATCGCATGTTTCCGTTCTTAGTTGCCTTGAATCAAGGCAGCAAGATCCTGAGGGCAGGAACTTTTATACACTTAAATGTCCATGTAATAGATGCTAATGTTCAGGAAGGGTCTTTGATAGTACTGTAGTGTGCTTAAGCAATGTTGATATAACTGCACTTGGGGGGAATCCTACTTCCTGTAACTGACAGCATTTGCTGTACTACCCTCAAGCATCTGCATCTTTGCTTAAATGATGAGCACTCTTAAATAATGAACTGAATACATCAGCAGAATAATGCGAGTACTGTAGAAGACAAAGGCTACAGTTAGTTTTCCCCTCTTGTTTGTGTGTGATCTTTCTGCACAGGAAAGGAAGGCACTAGAAAACATACGCATGGGTAAAGTTCCTGATTTTGAGGTGGCATTTTTACCTCTTCTACACAGAGTAGAGGACTTAACTCAAAGTTCTTCAATGTGCAGTCTTTGGACACTATTAGACACTTTAATCAGACCATAGGAACAGAGATAAACAAATATTTAATGTAACAGTTGTAGCCACAATGGTCTGGAAGTATAAGAAAAATATAGGTAAAAGGATAACTTAAATATTTTACTAGACTGATCAATTAACTTGGAGGAAAAAAGCCAGACAGGCTCTTGGGCACTTTCTTAATTTTTTTTGCTGCCCTCTACACCTCCTTTAACAGATGCAATATTTCAATAGATTCCAGGGGTAGGAAGAATGTACCTTTTTGTTCAATAATTAAAAAAATATTTTCATACTTTCTCAAAGTTTGTATTTGAGGAAAAACTGCATCTGCCTTCATTCAGAAACTGAACAAATAGTGTAACAAAGCAAATCCAATATTTCGAGACTGGATAGTATTATTTTTCTTTAGTATCAATAAATATTGTTGGGTGTCTTACACATGAAATCCTATGGATAACCAGTACTGCCAGTTCATCCATTTACAGCATACACTGCTTTTAGTCTCTGTCCCTTGGCTCCTTATTTAGTGGGTCTGTATGAGGGGTTGAAGTTACTTTACTACACTTTTTTTTTAAAGGTTGCTCTGTATCTTCCTGATCTCTGCATACGTGTTCTCCCTGTTCTTTGCTTCCCTGTCTCTAACCTGCTCTCCTGTAGGGCTTTTCTGCATCTCAAATGTGCTGCTATGTAGCTGTTGCAATTAAAAGCACAGTTCTTATTGAGTGACTATATAACAGCATGTTGCTATTTTAAGTCTCTGCTGTCTTGTCGGATTTTGAATATGCTTCACACAGAGAAATAAATGGCAAATGTTTTGTTTAAAAGTAATCATGCAGCAGATTAAGCCAAAATGAGAGTCTGAGTACTTGCTTACTGTTAAAGTTCGGCATGAGTAGAAAGATTAGTTGCAAATCATGACAATACACAGATGGTTATGCCCTTATTGTATTTTTTATCTGTAAACATCATAACAAGGTGACATGTTTGGAAGTGCTTGCCCTTAGTCCAAAAGCAATTTTTGAGCTGTTTTGTACTGTTTTATTATTAACTAGGATTAGTTTTATTGATTAATGAACGGTATATTTCTGGGATGTCATGAAGATGAGGCAAGCTTACAGGGTATACTTCATTTACTTTTCAATGTCTAACTGTTCTGGTTTTGATACACAGGAACTTCTTCAGGATGGAGAGCTACGTTTCTTGCCTTTGCTGGATTATTGGGATCATCTGAGATAGTCTGACCCTCATCCACGTTATCTTTTTGACAAGGCATAGTCTTTCTTCATGAGAGGTTTTCTCCCTATAGTACACGTTGAACCTTGAACAGTTAAGCAGCACACCAGAAATGTAAGTTTAACATGTATTGATGGGAGTTAAGATCAAATTTATGCAGAAAATGATTTTTGTCATATACTACATTTGACAAGCTAACACTGTAAAAAGAGTTATGAACCTTTTACATTGGTGAAGAAAATATAAATATTGTCTTTAAAAAAAAAAAATCCATCTGGGAATTGTTAGCAGTTCTAGTTATGAGATCGTGGTATTACTGAATGTGAGGTAAACTTCTTTTGATCTTCTTGGTGCATCAGGTTTTGGAGAAGCTGACTTCATCCATACTTCGAGGGAATGGATACAGTTCAAAGACAGATCTTTAAGGATATTCTTACCTATAAAGAGGAGATTTGGCATATTCAGTTCCCGTAGCCCCCTTTACTCTATTTGTCAAAGGCAAAACTGCAATATGTACCAAAGTCTTCCTTATGAAGAGACAAATGTGTTTTTTTCCCCCCTATGAAGTAAAAAAGTATCATCTTTAGAATAGCACGTCTTTGCTACAGTAATCACCTATGTAATTTTTACCAACATAATCTCCAAAAGATGGGACAGTATACAGACCCCATCTCAGAACAGCCGAAGATATTTCCCTGTGTACTTTCGGGAGAAACAGATAGTAAAAAAAGTTCCAAACAAGCACTGAAATCAGAATTTATTTAATGTGCTTCTTTTTTTTTTAAAAGAAAAATAAAGGGAGGGTGGTTCTTTTAGTCTCAGCTCAGTGAAACAAAAATTGTTTTTCAGATCGTGCTAATTTAGCATGTTGTTTCTAGCTTTCATAGTTTTTCTTCTGTGCAAGTTTTGCTTACAGCCCTATTTGGGGGATACTTGCTTCTACTTTTCTTAGACCACTGAAAATGTTTCATTTTGTAATTGAAGGAAGGAACCATTTTCAGAACTTAGTCCTTTTTTGCTTTTCGGCAAAGATATTATGAAGTCACGTGTTGAATGTCTTACCAGACTCCAAGAGTTGTTAAAATGATGCTAAGGCCTTTTGATAGTGGTAATGTACATGGTGCTTTTGCCAGACTAACTCTTGGAGTCTACACAAAAAACCCCCCTGTGTTTTGAACCTATTAAAACAACACTTCTATATAGACAAGAGCAGAGTTAATATTTTTGGTAGGCCGTTGCTAATACAGGAAGAACATGAAATATACCTCCTTCTGCTGCACAAACAAGCTCTGTAAACATGAAAATCTTTCTGGTTTATAGTTTCTGCTTGGAGAAAACTGAGAGTCTGCCGCTTTTAAAGAAGCGCAAACTTGCGACACCTAGTACTCTAAAAATGAATTGTGAGGCTTCCTGAAAAGTGGTGCCAGGTTTATTTTTTAGATAGTGGAATTAGAGGTGGGTGAGCTTACTTTGTCCCATTCAATTACATGTCTATTAATAATTCATCTAAAATAGATCTAGTCTTTCTGGGCCTTCCAGCAACTTCTTATTGACTTGTTATACCTTGAGTATGAAATGAACAAAGACCGGTAATTCACTGTAAAAAATAAACTTAGTCTTTCTTTGAACCTATTTAATCTGTCCAGAGTATGTTACCTTCCGTGTTTCTGGACCCAACTTCACAGTAAATGGGAAGTCAAATCCCCTGGATATGCACTTAATTCATCAGTTTTTGATGTTAAAATTCTCCTGTTCATTAGGTGCATGGAATATTGATTTACATGGGAAAAGCTGTCATCAGCGTATTTCATGAAAATGTAAAAGATTTTTGTTGTAGGCAAAAAAAAGAAGAAATTTTCATTTTTTCCTTCGGTTTATTGTGGCATGCTTGCTCTGCTCAGATTGCCTAGATTCTTCTCTCAGCTGTATCCATGTATTGTATTTCAGTTGATAATAAACTGATATAGGGTTGAGGATTTAGCATAAGTTCCTTAAAAAAAAAAAAGTCTTTAAATGTCTAAATACACATCCTTTTAGAAACTTAAAAATAGGTGTCACTTGTCATTGGCAATACCCCTTTGAAAAAAGGACCATGTAAATTCTTTTTCACTTATCCACTGTGAAAACTAATTGCTGTAACTTGTGGCAAGGAGCTTAGATTAACATTGTGTGCTAAAATTTTAGGCAGAATGAAAGAAGGATGGTAACGGGATCATAGCTCGTGTTGGCTTTATGGATACATACATGCAGAACACTTCTGGTTTTAGGTCTTTCCCCTTTTTGTGAATTGCATATAGAAACTCTGTGGAGGAACAGGAGCTGTGAAGAGGAAGAGAAGACTACTTTTGTGGGAGATAAAGCCTGTGAGGACCTCTGTTTCTGTGAGGCTTTTTGTCCTGGAACTGTTACAGTTTTAGACCCTAACTTCTGTTATAGTCTAAACTTTGGCTACTTGCTTTATGTTGGGCATGTACCACTTGTTAAAGCAGTAGGGGAATCTCCTGGAGGAAGGGAATTATCAAGATGGGATAAGCTTGTGCTAAACAAAGAGGATAGAGAAGTTTATTTGCTTTTGGTGTACCGATTTGGCTACATAAGGTAGGAAGTAACTACATCTCTGTAATACATTGCATACACAGATGTGCAGGTACAGTAAGGAATATGGAAACTTGTGTTAATGGTTTTTAGAATATTAATATATTATTGTGATGGGAAGGGGATGTAAGCTGGGAAGCTTGCTGAAATATAAAAGTATCAAATAAGAGGAAAAAATGCCATTTTTCTTGCAAGTGCTTCTGTGCTGCATCTGTTGAAATTGCTGAGTGTGTTTGTGTGTTCTTTCACTAGCTCCGCTGGGAAAAACCTCCAAGCTTTCTGTGTATCCCCATCAGACATTTTACCATAGCAGTGGTTTTCAGCATTTATTGATTGGTGGAGCTCTTAAGTCTTCTAATGAAGTGTTGGAGAATTATAATTTCAGTATAGTTTAATTTGCTGTGCCTTGCTAGTCTGTACTGATGTGAAAGTTAGATCCTTATAGTCAACAATAAGTCTTGAGTATGACTGCACTGTGATATATTAATTGAGACTTGAGGGTGAGAAGAATAACACTTCTTAGCTTTATTTAGATGTGTTATCAACTGTAAACCTAGATTTAAATCACCAGCTTAATAAATGATTGCAAACACTTACATATAGCACTTAATAGCTAAGCTACTGTTATAAAAGACTTAAAAATCTTTTAACTTTGCCAAAATAGCAAGTTCAGTGATACTCATTTTTACCTTAACTTTGTTTTTGCATTTTTCCTATATTCATTCTTCTCTTTCAATGCACTCTAACAAACCTGTGTGCATTCTGCCCTGATTTTTACTTAGGTAGGAACTTGTAAGCTTTTACCTAGTTAGTTTGTTCTTTAGAAAGAATCCTACCTCTGCTGGACTTTGCTTTTCACCCATATCTTTTCACGCTTCTACATGTCTATTAAACTTACAAGATCGTGATTGTCTCTTTGTGATGTGAAGTTCCCTGGGTCCTCTTACTGTCACAAACTGTGCAAAATAATGCTGTAGATGCATAGTGTATCTTTTAAGGTATATGTTTATTTTCTTGCTGATATTGTTTATTTCTCCTGAACCCTCCTCAGATGGAGATGCATAGTTCATCCCTGTGTCATCATAGTTTTAATTCTGCTAAGGCTTACCCAGAATTGTTCATTGTTTGCTTTAGTTTATATCTAAAAGCAGTGGTAATTCCCAAATATTTCTGTCTTCACTGTTAACCATGAGAGCAGAGGTTTGGAGTTAGATACTTATCTTTGACTTTGCCTACTTCTAGCCAATTTTATTCATACTTCTCCAACACAATGTTAGTTGCAATGAAGCTTTATAATTTATTTTTGATTTAATTATAGTGAATGAATTTGCAAGATGTTAGAGTCAAATGTAGTCATAGAGAGACACGTTTGTATAGCATACCTCTAAAGAAAACTGTATCTTTGTTAGTAAGCTGCCACCCACATGAGTGATGCTATCACATCCTGTGAAAAAGTAACTGTTCTTTGGAAATTCGCACAAGAGTTTGCCCTTCCTGAACAGGGAGACTACAGAAAGGTTAAACATACATAGCTTTGTCTTAATAATGTTCCTAATACTTACTTTTGTAAGCCTCAAATTAATCTAGTTCTGTGGAGATAATTCTTAGTAGCTGACAAAGTACACTGATTTGCTTCAGGGTTCTCCTAGCCTGTACATAGGCTGTGCTTCCCCTCCACCATTAGTTTTTAGTTTCAGTGTTGGATTGTATTCTGTAATAAAGCAGACATTCCAGCCAGGAATTAATATGAAAGTTGAATATTATTCATTACAAGCAATGTAGTTTAGTAATTTGTTACATATACCTTACTGGTTCACCTGTATTCAGTGGTTTATGTGTGTGTATGTCCTTTTGGATAGACAGTTAGGCAGTAAAATTTTGCAACAGCAAAACTTAATGAGAACTAGGATAAGAACTATTTCAAAACATTTGATTTAGAATCTCAGTGGTATGAAGAAGCGGACCACACTTCAATTAAGTGCTGCTTTAGAGAAGGAAAATGTTAAAATTGAGCCGTAACAGGAATAAACTGATATTTTTTCAGAGCATGTATTGCTGTCCATCTATGCATGTATTATGTTAAATAAAAAATATCATGCCCATTACAGAGAGGAAGTAATGCTAAAAGATGGGTTGTAAGTATCTCTTATGTCTTGAAACTTATTATTTCTACTGTAAATTATACCTGTGATGGAAAAGATAAATACTGTTAAAACTTCAAGTTTATAGTAATCAAGTTTTCTTTCCATATGAAAAATGTTTATGTTTAAGGGAGGTGTATTTGTGGGGTGACACATCTAAGGTAGTCTAACCCAGCCTTACAGGTCTCATCAAATGAAAGTCTCTCCTTCGTCCTTATCGTTTCTCTTGTCCATATGGTGTCACAGTTGAGAGCAAGCAAAAAGATAAAAGCTGTCCCCCGTTTTTATGTAGTTTTCAGTTGGCATTTGTCCCTGAGCCAGCTCACCATGAAGTCTGACAAATGCTTGTTCCATTGCTCTTTATTCCAGAGAAGTGGTAGGAGTGTATGGCTAGGAGGACTGGCTTTTAGTTATCCTAACCTATGGATTCAGAATGTGGTTTAATACAATAGACTCCTAGCTATTTAGGCAACATATCCCACCCTCTATTTTATTCAAACACTGGATATACCTTTTGGGAAAGGGCTACTGTGAAGCATGGACTAGTATTTGGCCAGATCAGTTAAGTACCGATTCCATTTGCTCATTTACATTGGCTTCTGTTAAGAAGTTTGCTTGTATAACTGCATTGACAAAGGCTTAATAGAATATTTATGTTACATAATGTGGTCGAGTCTCAATTAATCTGCACAATATACATGAGAGGCTTTCCCATGGTAATTCCAATTAAGATGAGCTACAACAGGGTTCTTCAGTAACATCACTGGTTTTTAACCTTGTGTCTGCAGATGGAGGAGGAGGACCAAAGTGAAAGAGGATTGCCACAAATTGCTTCAATCATAAACAGAGTTAGAGACTTGAAAAACAAATACAGAAATGAAGACAATATTACAGATGAGCTTAACTGTACTAAAATATCTGCTGATACAACAGGTATGTGTTTTTGTTATGCTGTTGTCACTTATGCAACAGATCTTAACCTAGACTGAGTGAAAGAACCATTAACTGAAAGGATTTAAGGTTTAGCATTTCTTCAATATTAATGACCACAAAATACATTTGATCTCTCCTTTAGTTAACTGTGCTCTAATCTTTTTTTTAAAAAAAAAAAAATGAAAAATCACTAGTTGTCTTACTGCAAGCTTATAAAAAGTTTTCTTCTGTTCACGCTTGCTGCAGTTTTAATCAATCTCCTTTGTTATTTTTCTGTCAGATAACTCTGGAACTGTTAATCATATAATGATGACAACAAATAATCCAGAAGACTGGCTGTGTTTTTTGCTTAGGCTAGAGAAAAAGGGTATTCCTCAGATGGATGTTAACCTACTGAATAGACTCATTGGTCGTTACAGTCAAGCGGTGACTGCATTACCTGCAGAAAAGCATAGTCAAGATGAGAGCTATGCTCGCATCCTTGTGAGATTTGCTGAGTTGAAAGCGTAAGTATAAACTTTTAATATAAGAACTTATCGTTAAGAATTCTGCATTTGGAGGGTGATAAAAATAGCTTGTTTTCATTAGTGGTTTCTGCAACAAATTATTTTGAGTGTGGATGTTTTCATATCTGCTCCTTGAAACTCTGAGCAGCTTTGACTAGTCAGCTTACCTGTTGTCTGCACGGTACTTACATTTTTTTGTAGATGCTAATAAACATGGTTCTTCAGAGCTATTTGATTTAGAGTTGTTAACACACTTTTTTTTCTGGGTTCTGTGTGTAAGGTACATGGGGGGGAAAAAGCCTGAGAGCTTTTTTTTAAGCTTTATTCTTCAGCTCAAAAGAAGCTGCATGGATGAAATCTGATATAACTTTGGGTAACTATAATCTATGTATTAAACTGTATGTTGTAAGATAGATTTAATTTCCCTGTGGACTTCTATAACTGATGTGGCTGTGAGGTAGACAATTTGCTATTATCTAATCCATCTAGTCAAACCATAGTGGTCTATCCTTGTCTAGTCTGCTTTCTCCCTTACTAGGAAAGGCTCATCCCAGCTACATTAAATTAGCTGTCTTAGGGTAGGAAGAATGTCTTGGAGCATCATTCTATACTTTCATACTTAGGAAATTAGGTTTGATTGTGGTCATTTGTCCTGGTTTGGGGGAGAGCATCTGTTCATTTCAGTGGCCAGACTGGCCCAAACCACAACATCATTTATTGCTTTATTCAGTCCAGATTTGAACAGTGTGGTGGTTCAGACATTTTCAGATACAATTTGGGACAGGGTTATTTGATTTTTTTTGGAAGGAGTTCTTTTGTCACTTTGAAATATCATTACAGCAAATATTTTGAAGAGCTGTGGTTTTAACATTGCAGCAATCCTTAACAATTAGAGTTGAGCAGATGGTCTTCAGGTGAATATAACTAGTCTTTTTCTGTTTCTTGTATGTCCTCCTGTTTGGCTTTTTGGCAGGTGGCTTAATCTTGCAGTATGATATTGTCTATTTATTTGTCTGTACTGTTATTTGCATGGATCTTGCTGCATCAGTGTTTACTAAAAGCACACAATAGAGGTAATCTGTTGAATCTACGGTTGAGAAACAAGTAGGAGTGAATAAAGACCTGCTGTCAGTCCTTGGTATCTTGAAGAGGTAAGGGGTTTTTTGTAAGTGGAGTAAAGTATATCTTCCAGCAAGAACTCCTGTCTTTAAAGATACTGAGAGATGGTGATCTTTTTCAAAGGTTAGTTGCTTGTCCTCAGAACAGAAATTGTGTAACATAGGCTTCCAGCTCATACTTTCTGGAATTTCTTTTCCAGAATGGTGATAAGATGCTATTATCAAGTCACATCTGTTATCTCATTATGTACAGTAGGAGTTTTAAGGTCAAAAAGATTATTTCCTACCTCCCTAATCACTTTAAAACTCTTGGACCTATTTCCACTGGATCTTTAAAACATTGTTTTAAAGGTGGATAATTTTAAAACGGATACTAGAACTGTTTTTATTATTCTGTGTGTTGTATTGCAGAAAGCAAAATTGAAGACACTGTTAGTAGCCTGTTAATGGTAGAATGCATGAATATTAACAGTTCTAGTTATGGTGTCCCACTGAAATGTCTTTAGTTGCTTCATTGCTACAACCTTTAGGGGGACCTTCCTGGGAGAGTAGTCTTACCTTGTTTCACTATTAAAATGCACTCTCTATAGCTGTACTAAAATGCCTTCTGCTTTGGCAGCCAGCATTACTGTAGAATCTACCTAGCTCACTGGGTAGTTCAGATCTGCTTTGTTTTCTGCTTCATATTTTTAATTGGCAAATACCATCAGTCATATGTTTCCTGACTTGCTAATGAAAATTACTTTTAAGAAAAGATGAACAACCCATTCCCAAACTCCTCTTAAAAAACATACCCACCAAAATCTGACATAATAAATTCCATTGGGATTGATGCTATAAGTATTTCCCTAAATGATTGTCCCTCATCTGAAAACTACTTTCAGAGATTAGCCAGTTCTTAATCATTTATTATAAACTAATGCTTTCTCATTCAAAGTGGCATATAATATCAACTATTTTTATGAAACTACATTTATGAACTACACATGTAATCACACAGAACATGAAACTGCTTTTCACTGATCAGATCTAAAAACCAAAAACGTTGCTTGTCTAGTTTTTGGAGATTAATGTTAAGTTAATCTGTGAGTGGTTGTTTGGATCATTTGTTTGGCATGTTCACTTATTGCTCATAATTTTCTTGGTGTTTGAGATTCCTCTGGTGTCTCACGCTTACCTTCTGTGTTCCTGGCTGTCAGTTTGTCTAGTACTATCTGTTTTGTCTCTGCTCAGATTTAGCTTCTGTTAAAGAAAATATTGTCATCTCATGACTTCCTAGAATGCTTGTGATGTATTTTTTCAGTTATTGCAAGTAAAGTACCACTTTGATACTGCCTTTGGTGGGAGGAGAAAGGTGCTCTTCAGCAGACTTCTGTTTGCTGTTCTCCCAAATGTTCCACCTAACAGGAAAAGCAAGTCAGAGCATCACAAACTTCAGAAGCAGTGACAACAGCTTAAGATTTTTTTAGTGTCTATTGGCATCAACAGTTTTCTTATGATCAAAGCTGGATTATGGCATTCTTGGCACTGGGCCTGTATTGTCCTGGTATCTTCTCTAGCTGCAGTCTCACTATGCTAAAACCTTTTGACCTATTATGATACTGAGGTTGTTTGAAGAATCCTGGAATGTACTCAGAAACAGGAAAAGGTGAACAGTCAGCTGCATCTGTGATTATCTGTATCACACGTTAACCATGTCAGGCCTGCTTTCATGTAATGCTTCTGGCTGTAGCACAGTGCCACCAAGTGTGTGGCACTTGATGCCTGTTGCTAGTGTTAGGTCTTGTTCTGTGTATTGCTTTCCAAGTCATTGCTGCTTTCTACAGGAACTTAAATTTTAACATGCTTTTTGAAAGTGAATAATTCATGTCACAGCTTAATTTCTGTTACTCTGACTTTGCCTGCAGGTGGGTTAGTCTGTGCTTGTCCTACTGCTTTGAACAGACCTGAGTTTATTAAACTTACTGGAGTCAGTAACATGCCTAAACTATGATAGAGACCTTTCTCATTCTTAATTCCACAGAATTTTACTGGAAATTTGTTCTCTTTAACTTTCCATGTTTCTGTACTTATTTTTTGAGACATTATCATAAATTTTTCACTTCTAAGTGCTACCTTTCCTTACCTGTTGAACCAGAGTGGAATTCTGGAAGAAATTCCTTTATTTCTTGATTGTAGTTTTCGCTAATAAGTGTTAAAAACCCCTTTTTTAACGTTAAAAAGGGGGATGGAGTCCATTGAAACCTGATGTTAATTTATTATTTCATAGTGATACAGATTCGTGCCTCTTCTATCTTGACAAATAGTTACTTCAGTTGTTGATCCTCTAGAATATTTAAATGGTGGTGTACTGTGTGCAAGCGTATTGGTTGTCCTACTTAGCAATCTATGGCTGAATGTAAAACTAGGAATAAAATTTAGTAAAACTAAAGAAACTATTAAATGTGAAGTATCTTGTCTGAACTTAGTGGCACAATCTCTACATTTTTGAAGTATATTATGTTTGCCATTGCTGCTTCCGATGTGTCTGCAGAAAACAGACTTAAATCCACCTTGTGTTACCAAATATAACTAAGACTGTTGCCTACGAGTATGGGGAAAATGGAACGAATTCCCTACATCTTGTAAGGAGTCAATGTTGACATAGAACCCTTGATAGAGAGGTAGCAATTGGGTAAATGCTCCTGTTGTGTCCTAGTTTTCTATAGGTACAGTATTATACATGTACCAACAGGAATAACTTTCTGCTAAGGGAATCTGACAACTTGGGTGAAGTTGCAGCAGCTCTTCAATGTAGAAGAGCTCATAACCTCTAGCAAAACTTTGGTGTTCAATATTGCCTTTAATGTAACAGATTGGAGACTTTGTGACTGTATTGCCACAGGGTATAACTAATAGTGTATACAATATTTCTTCTGAGTTCATTAATATGATACATTTCTCCACACTTGGTGTTTCTAAAGCAATCTCTTCTCTGTCCCCCCTGCCTTCCAACCTCCTTAGTATAGGAGCGGATGGATGCATCTAGAAGAATAGAGATTTTTCTCTGGATAGTGTTAGCGTATAGCCTGTACAGGTTAATGGGTGCTCTGAGGGGAAAATATTTACATATTTTGAGGAATAATAGAAACGGCGACAAAGAATGAGGCCTTAATCTTTCTCTTCAGGTTTGAGCACAATCTTTTGTTGGAAAGGGTTCGCTTCATGTCTTTGAACTGTTAGCTTTTTAAAACTCTTAGCTTATTCGTACTTCACTAATGGCTTTAAGGATGAGAAAAAATTTCAGCTATAGATGAATTGCTTTTCCAGGATTATCTAGAGCTGTCACCCAGCACGTGGAACTTCATGGTTGTTACTCAGGCTCTTTACCTTGTGTAATTGTTGATATGCTGTCTTTTACAGTCTTCAAGATCCAGAAGAGGCACGGGACCAATTTCATCTGGCCAGACTGAACTGCAAGAAGTTTGCTTTTGTGCATGTGGCTTTTGCACAGTTTGAACTGTCACAAGGTGTGTAGAAAAACTTCTTTGTTGTTGCTGTTCTGTGGTGTTTTAAGTTTTGTTGTTTTAAACTAATGCTCTGTTACATAATTTGCAAGGAAACTAATCAGAAAAAGAAAAATCTGGATTTTCTTTTCTGATCGAAATTTAATGAGAATGCATTCATTTTTAAATGAAAATATGTTCACAGTTCTTAATTTTTTCCTTTATAGAAATAACTTTCAAACAAGATGAAAACTAGCAGTGGTTTCTGGTTTGGTTTTTTTAAGCTTAGGTCTTACAGTGGGAGGTATGAGTAAGGCTCTTGCTGCATTGAAAAATGATGCTTAGACTTGCGTAGTAATTTCCCTTTAGATATTTTACGCTTGCTTGTGGAATAAATTCTGGCTCCTTCCAAAAAGCAACTGTAGATTCTTTGTGGCTTTTTTGTTAAACCAAAATATGCTGTAAATGTGCAATTTGGTCCAATTAAATTTTCCCCTCTGCTACTCAGGATCTTAAGTAGCTAACAATTGGATTTTAATTGACTCTTCTGTTTCCTGTTCCATTGTTAAACATTTCTGTTGGGACAGTGGAGATGGCTGATATCTACTGTTGCTTCATAAATGCTGTGGACTGACTTCTTTGACAGTATGATAGATGTCACGTTCTAGTCTGTTGGGGGGTGGTGGTTTGTCAGTATTCGAAATAGAATGGTAATCTTTGTCATATGGTGCCATACATCACTGTTTTAGGCAAGCCATTCTGATGTGAGAGGGATAATGTCTTAAAAATTCTGGTTCCCTTCTTTGAGGGATGCCTGAACTGTTTGTCCCTGGTAAGGATAGCTGCACTGGCAGCTTACTTTCTAAATTAATTTATCCTTTTCCTTGGTGTACTGGATCTGGCTCGAGTGGGGTTAATTTTCTTAGCAGTTCATATGATGCTGTGTTTTAGATCTGTGACTCAACAGTGTTGGTAACACACTGATGTTTTAACTGTTGCTGAACAGTGCTTGCATGGTGTCAAAGACTTCTGTTTCTTGCTTGGCCCCTCCTCTGCCCAAAGTGAGTAGGTTGGGAGGGGATGCAGCTGGGATGGCTGACCAGAATTGAGCAAAGGGATATTCCATGCCATATAGCGTCATGCTCAGCATTAAAAGATTATGGTTAGCCTTTCCACAGTAGCAGTTGCTTGGAGACTGTCTGGTCATTGATCTGCTGGTAGGAGGTGATGAATGATTGCCTTTGCATCGCTTGATTTTTTTTTTCCTTTTTTCCTTCATGTATTAAAATCTTTATCTCTGAGTTTTTTCTTGCTTTTGATCTTCCAGTTTTGCTCTTCCAGTTCTCCCTCTAGACTATTCTAGACTATATGTTATGCTCTAATATATCTAGAATAGGTCCTCAATACTTTGGACCACAAAGTATTGAGTCCACAAAGTTCACCTCGTCTTATGTCACTTCTTTCCTACTGTGTGTAGGGAAGGTGGCCCTGGTACTTGGTAGCAGGGTTGTGCTGTCTACCCACAGGCTCGTATTTTTGGGTATCTTTTTTCAATCGTCTCTCCATGGGTGGCTTGAACAGTGATCTGTCACCCTGTTTATCTCTTCCCTTTGACAGCTTGCTCCATCCAGAAGGACAAGCACATTGCTTTAAAACTGCATTCTTCTTTGAAAGAAGATGACTTGGTGGATGTATTTTGAGTTTTTTGTGGTTTGTTTTTCTTCGTGGTTTTTGTTAGTATCATGCAAGCTGTTGTGTACTGCCTAGTATGAGAAATTCTCCCAAAAATTAACTACAATAAATAAAGGACATCAAACTTTATTCTGCACTCTGGATTCTGAATATGTCTTACTAGATAGTCTTTACACTTACTTTTGTTGTTTGTAGACAAAACCACTGCCTGTGGAAAACAGAATCAATCCAGTACTTTTTTGTTTTTACTGTTTTTTAGGATACTCTTTATATGTTCAAACTGTGTCCCATGAAGCAGAACTATTTTATTAAAATCAATAAGTAAATACTCATTTGCCTTCTCAGATTTTCCATTTTTTTTCTTAACTAATAAGTTTATTTGTAATGGAGCAGGAAAGGCTGTGGAAATCCCCTGCAGAAATAAATGCCACATCAAATGATGTGATCAAAGGATACTGAATAAGATTCTTCCACAGGATAGGGAGGAGGGGACAAAAAAATGCATATCTGTGACTTGAAATTCCACAGTTTTTCTGTTTCAGATGAGTCAGTTATCTGATTGGTCTTGTTCCAATATAAACTTGTGCTGAATTTATAGGCAGTAGTAAAAAATAGCTAATAATTTGTCTAGTGATCACTTTGTATGCTTATTAAAAGGGCAATAAAACAGTAATACTGCAAGAATAAAGATACTGTCAAGTAAGTGTAATAAAACCTATTGTGTAATTTAAGTAAAGTGTAGAAATATTACTAGTGGTTACCAATGACTTAGATTCATCCTTCTGTCACAATCGCTTGTGAATTTAATTACCCTATAGCTATGGGATGTGTTAATGCAATAGTTTCTCTTTGACAGCAAATAGTCAACCTGAAATGAAGTACTAATCCCAAATGAATAAGCCATTTATGATTGGCTATATATATATATATATGGAGCTATAGTTCCCTGCTGGGTGCTTCAAAGAGGATTAATTAACATGAGTTGTATGTACTTACTTTGAGTGCTCTTCCTTTTTCACTGAGTATGTCCAGCTTAGGCAAGAGGGAAAGAAGGGCAATGCTTTGTTACCTCCTCATGCCGAGCATTTCAGCAGTGCTTTGGCATACCTGCCACTTGCTTCTGGATTAATCTCTTTCCCTTTGCATTAAGAAGAAAAAGTTAATTATACATTCACTTCCTTATCTTGAGCAAAATTGTGAGCTAAAGCTCAAGTCAAAATTCTGAAATTATGGTTGGCAAATTGAGACTGATTTCCTTATAAATTGAATATTCATGACCTGAAAATAGTGACACAATAAAGGTAGCATTCTGATTTGTTTTTATTTAAATGCTGTCTACAACTTCATTTAAATAAGTCAGATGAGGAGCTGTCCCTTACTTTTGGTGTGCCTTGTGTAGTGTGCTTTAAGCAAGATTTGCTGTGAATTGCTCAGAACTCATGACCATAAATAAAACTCTGCTTTTGGCTATATAGAATGTTATGCCTAGGTGGATCATTCAGGCTTTTTGTATGTGATGAAGTGGACTGATTGAAACTCACAGGTACTTCTGGCTTTGCTTTTGTGCTGTGGTTCCTCATCTGTTAAGGGGGCTGGAGCAGTTCATTTTTCACATAAGTGTTTTGGTGTCATGTTATTTCTTATTCAATGAGAGGCACATGATACTAGGAGGAATTACTTACATTTTGAGTAGCAGGTCTTGTTGAAGCAATGTATGTTTACTAAATATAGTCAAAGGTAGAATGCTGGTTAAGGATTCTTAAAAAGAAATACTAAGCCTATCCACTTACTAAAGATTTGGGAGAAAAGTAGTATTTGATTATATAGTTAAATGAGGCATAACAAATATGCATAAAATAGACTTAAAAGAAATCATAACCAATCTTATTTTGGTGTTTCCTTGTTTCAGTATCAAACATCACCCATTTAATATTCTTAAAATAAGTTAATTAAGCATAAGTTCCCAATATATACGCACCACCAACCTCCACCCTAGTCTGAACTGCAGGCCACATTGACAGCTAACTTCAGTTGTCAGTGAAGTTTTGAGTGCTAGAGACATCACAGAGGTCTGAAATATACTTTTATATAGTATAAGAAATATATGTATGTGGCACCTATAAAAACAAAGTGGTTTATATTTTGCTGCTTTGGAGCTAAGGAAGACAGATATTTGGCACTTCAAGGGCATTAACAGCTGTAGCTAAAACAGCTGTAACAAAACATTGCATCATTTTGCCCTGCTGTTCTCTAAACAAACGGAAAGGTTTTTGGTTGCAGTACACTTCTTTCCTTATCTGACTCATGTCTTTTTTTTACTAGCTGTATGTGTACGTGCTTATATATGCAAACTGATTGCTTTTGATATATTTTGTTAAACACACCCTCTTCCCTCCCAGTTCTTTTCAATCTCTGTTTATGGCATTTAGCAATATGTAAAACTGTAATGAAGAAACATCCTTCCTTTTCGCTCTTCTCTTAACTGTAGTGCTTTCTGGAGTAGTGATGTTTGGTTTAACAGCTGCTTTTAACTTTGATTCCTATTAATTGCATTAAGGATGTTTTATAATGCATGTGTAATAGTTTGTATTTGGTTGGGTCTAAATAAAAGTCTATGAAGCTGGTCTTTCCTTGCTGGTGCTACAGAAAACTGAATTTTGGAATTTGTGTTGTATTTCCTTACAGTTCCTATAACACTAAAGAAATGCTGAGAATGCAGTTTTGTGACTTCATAAAGCATATTTTGTGACCTGGTGTTCAACTTCATGTGAAAAATTGACTTACATGATTCACTTGTAACTAGTTCCAGGCAGTATCCTGAAAGTGGTTACTTAAGGGGGGAAGTGCCTAATGAACAATGGCTTCACAGAACAACGCCAAGTGAATATAAGACAGCACGTGTGTAATCATGTCTTTAAAACAAGACCATGTTGCCCCAGTGTAACTTTTTATTTTATTGATTTCTACTTCTGTGTTCCTTACTACTTAGGAAATATGAAGAAGTGTAAGCAGCTCCTTCAGAAAGCTGTGGAGTGCTCTGCTGTTCCACTGGAAATGTTGGAAACTGCTCTACAAAACTTTCATTCACAAAAAAAGCAGTTGCTTTCAGATGAGGAGAAGGAGAACTTTGCAGGTAACTGCGATTTCTTAAATTGTTGATAGTTTTTGTGTGTTGTAATGCTTGACTGAAAAAAAATTCTGTAATGCTTGTTCTTTCTAGATATACAAACTCAAAATCTGTTATTGTCTAATAAACAGTCATATTTATCTGTATTCTCCATCTTATTCCCTCAATACTCGGTTCCATCTTTGATGCAGTGACTTGAGTTTGCAGGAGCCATAGAGTGATAGACTTAAATTCTGCAAAGGGTGTTCCTGTGACTCATTAGGTATTTCTACTCTGTAACAGACTTCCAGCTGAAAGCCTGAAGTAAGAGCTACTGGTGGTAGAGAAGAATTAGAACTGAAACATACAGAGTAAACTATACAGATGGCTTACTTTGGAGGTCTATCTTCTTGTGACACTTAGCTGCCGAACTTTACCAGCATATCTCAGTGACGTTAAATCTAGGAAAAAGAATCCACTTCAACTTTATTTTACAAACGGACAAACCCCATTCATTTATCAGTACAAAATTAAAATGCTTGACCATATCACAAAGTATAACTGGTACTGGTTGCTGGCTATAACTTCAATAAGGGAACAGTTACCTAGAAGTTTTCAAGAGATAAATTTGTTTGGAGTGGAAAACATGGTTTGACTTGAAGTGCCTGTAACTAACTCTTGCAAGAGCAGTATCTAACACTCCCATATTTTTGCTTTGTATCAGGACAGAACTAGTGCAAAATAGATCTGAATTAATTTCCTTAGGGATATGTCTTCAGGAACATTATTTGAGATTTGGCTAGCTCCTGTTGAATCAACCTTTGTGTGAAACACTAATTGGGCAAGGAGAAAAAACATTTGGCAACACTTGCAATAATCAGTTATGGTATTAATTTTTTAATAAACTTTATTTTGGCGCTGTTCTGTTTACCATTAATTGCATATGGACATTATTAGTGCCACAGCTGATGTACTGTACCACAGAAGTTCATCTCCTTCATGAATTGTACAATTTCTATCTGCTATCGCTGGCTTTACTTGCTGCAAAGGTAAGGGAATACCTATGAAAGAATACATGTGAAAGACCTGTTTGCCAGCTGGGAAGCAGTGAACTTCAGAGGAAGAGTATGCTCATCGAGTCTTTCATTCAAATGAACTTGTAACATTAAGTATTTGAAAAATGTTAAGTTTTGATTCAACTATTTAAATTTTAAAAGGCAAGTAACACTAGATTTGAAATCTCAAACTCAGGGATGTACATGACAAACAATTGAACTTTGCTTTAAGTGAATTTGTATGGTGCTTCTTGAGCAATGAAGAGACTGTTTTGTCTGTTTTATTATATAAACATTTAAGTCTTGTTTCTTTCATATTTCTGTTTTGAAAGACTTATTTGAAAACAGGAATACTGTCCATGTCAAAAAGTTGTTCAGAAAGCTTTTGACAAGTTATATGCAGCTAGTGTAGTGATGCAACTATAAAAACTGTGCAGCAAGTCTAGAAGCCTTTGGTTTAATTCCTCTTTCTCCTCTTTCATGCACAGCAATTTAAGGTATTTGACATGCCAGATGCTATCAAAAGTTTAACTGGGAAAAATATAATTTAGTACTTAAACTGTAGGTCATGAGTAGTATGAGAGGCAGATAGGCTGTCTCAGACTGTGAAGGAATAAAAGTATGGTAGATCACCAACTGAATGTGAGAGTCCAGAAGTAAGACTGGGCAAAAAAAATCTTTGTGTATGGAAAAAAGAAATGTGTAGGATGTGTGTGTGGGGGTTATGGTGATGGTACTGGAGGGGCAAACTGCTAATTCAAAATTATGGTCAGTGTTATATTAAAGAAAAACTTAGAACTACGTTATACATTGAGCCACTTATCTTTTTAATTTAACTGAGTAGTTTGGTCTGTTGGCATAAGTAGTTTATTAAAAAAATGGACTGAAAATAGCTAATACTGCAGTGTTCTTCATCTGACAGAAGTCTGTCTTCTGCTGGCTGAAGGTAGAAAGGGGCATGAGAGGATTCAAAATAAAAATCAAATTACTTTTAATGAAGTGATCCGGAATTTAAAAATGTTAAGAGAAATTGGAATATAAAAAAGTCCTTGAATTGTGGTTCTTGGGAGGCTGTGGATAGCCATGAGTTCTTCTGTTTATTGGTCAATGAAATAATTTCCTGTATTGATGGGAAAACAATGCCTACAAGATGTAGGAGATCATATTATAATATCTTAGTTGTCTTTGACTTTTTTAAATGCGTGTTGTGGTGTCTGTCTCTTAAAATAATCCTGCACTGTGGAAGAGATCTGTCTATCTGAAGAATCAAATAGTAATTTCAATTTTAAAAAGGGCTTGTCAGGAAAATAACTTAAAGTTCATAGTTTAGTGTATATCTGAAGGCTCTTAAAAGAGCTTGTACTCCACAATGTTCCCTGAATGACAAATTAAACTACCTTTTCTGTATCATAACTCATGAACACGACATGTTTGTGGGCAGTTGCTAAACTGTCAATGTATTTGCATTATTGTATCCTGACTTCTTGTTTATCTGAGAAATGACCTTCTCTTCTTCACTTCTAGGCAAAAAAGGTTTGGATGATGACCATGTTGTTCTGAGCTGCTTATTCACTGCTTTAGAGGTTCTAGAACAAGTTTTCAAATAACTTGGATTTCTGTTATTACTTACTGTAAAGTACATCTGAAATATATGCTTTATTTTCACAAGGCTCAGTAATACTGTGACTAGGCGTTAAATGGACTTTTTGTGCTAAGATTAATTTGTAACTTTGTATAACTTCTGCCAGATCTTCGATAACTGAGCAAGATTCTCTACTGGACTGAGATGGGGCTAGTGAATGAGTTGTTTGCTATTGCCTGCCTTGATCTTCCCTGACCTGGCAGTAGAGCACAACTTACAAGAGCACACGCAAAATCTTCACTTTGTGAAGTCAACTGATTTAATGTAACTCAGCTAATTGCTCAGTCTAATTCAGCTGAATTTAACTGATACGAATTAGAGATTAGCCTTGTAAGTGCTGTGTTGGCAGGTCAGTGAGGTGGAGGGATCAGCAAAAGGGCTTTGGTAACAAATCACTGTGCTAGGAAATTCTTCAACTGGTTAGTAGAGTTGGCTCTAAGAGGGAATGTGCTTTTGGCCTGTGTCAGGAGGTTTGGAGGTGATTTTGAAGTTTCTTTCAGCCTAGGTTGGTATGAAAAGCATGTTCAGTAGCTGAAATTGGGAAGCTTCTTAGGGTTTTCATGAATAAAACTGTCTGTATTTAAATTGCTTGTCTTTTTAAGGGGGAAGGAGAATCAGTTTAATTGCTGATTGGTAATTCTGATGTTCCGATTCCTGTCTTCTGCCTCTGACACAGGCAGTTCTAGGGATTTATCATGCAGCCTTCTAAAGTTTGTACTGAAAACCCTAAAGGAGAAGGTCTGCCTGTGAAAGATTTACCTATTTATGTTGTGATTGCTGCTTTTTATAACTTTCACTAGAATTGAAAAGGCTGCATGCTTTTCCAATTGCAGGCACCTGTTAAATATTTTACAACTGGATGAATCTACAGAAAAACAAATGAGGTAGCACAAAAATTTTGTATCAAAATTAAATACCACATAACTGAAGTCAGAGCTCGACCAGAGGAGAACAGGGCAGGTCAGGGCTATTATCAATATTTTGGGTCTCTGCAGTAGCAGGGAGTTTGTTAGGATCATCTAGACAGTTTACCTTTGAGATACTACCTCTCAAACAAGCTGGGTTTTGATGCTTAATTTAGGATTTACTATAGTTATTCAAGTGTGGGTGTCCTCATCACGTGAGCTGAAATGAATAGAGAAACAAACTAAATGTAAGAGGCTTTAAATCTTGTGAGGGGTCCTTGTGGAACAAGCTTCAGAAGCATCCTTTGGATGATGCTGTTTTGGAGTGGAGGTGTATTCTCAGAATGTAGATTTGGAAAATCCACTTGCTCTGAAAACGTGGGTTTCTCCCTCACTCCCCAAGATACTATTTAAACCAATGTTTCTGGTGCTCGTATTCCTCTTTCTGCATAGAGGATAAGGTAAGTGAGGTTTTTGAATTAAAAGTTAAATTGCTTGGATAGTCTTTGGACGCTTCCCTTTTACATGTTTCAACATAGTTTACAACTGTAACTGTATAGAAAACAAGTACCTAATATATTTAACAATTGCTGCAGGCCATTTTGTGCTTATCCTGGAAAGCTCCTTCTGGTTGTGAGTCTGTTAGGGTTTTTTCTTTTTTTCATCTGAATTATCATGTAATTATACAAAATGTCTGTCTAGATCAATGGAAAATACTGATATGTCATTGATACTAGATTACTGCAAATGTATGTATTTTTAAATTGCAGTTACTATAAAAGAACTTTTTTCTTTTGAAATAACTACAATCTGCAGTATTATCTGAATAATTGTAACTCATTTACCTACAGTATCAAGTACACAAGAGTTTGGACTTCAGAGCATAGCTGGAAATCACAGAAGCATAAAAAAGAATGATTCTGGTGAAAATTCTACTGTTACCAGACCTTTGCTTGGGTAATGGCTTGATTTCTTATTAATTTCTTAAAACATCATTTAAACAAAAACCACAGACACTACAATGGTGTTTTTTTTCTTGCCTTCAGGGAGGAGAAATCACAGGAAGTTGATGCTGTAGTTAATTGCCACAATCCATTAAGACCACTAAACAAATCTAACCAGGTAGAGCATGTAACATTTTGCTTCCACAAACTTAAACTTTTCATTCTGCTTTACACACGTGGTAACTTTCAATTTGCTCTTAGGCCTGCCCTTTTGGGAGGGTTCCTGTTAAACTGGTAACTGATGATGGTGATGATGTGAAGATGATGGATGTTCCACTTACAGCTAGTGTTATGAGAAGGTATGGTTATTGGGTTTACTGCAGTACAACAGATTTTAGTAATCCTTTTCAACAGAATGTTTTTGTTGAATAGTGGAAATATCAGTTAAGAATGTTAAAATTAATCTAAAGATTGTTGACAAATAGTCATTATAACTGCAGTAGGTATTGCAATTATCCACTTCCTATCTTGCTAGTCAGATTCTTTGTAGGAGAGCATGCAAAGATCAGCTTCTTGTTCTGGCTAATCAGTAGAAATGGAGACTAAGGCAAAAACAAACTTTGTTCAAAATAACTTTGTGTATTCTAGTTCCTAAAACTAGATATAAGGCAGTCTTGTAACTTCCAAAAGACTTAAATCCTCATTTTTAACATAATCCATATGATAATGATTACATTAAGGAAGTGGTTGTGCTCATTTTATTGTGAATAACTGTTCAGCAGTGGAAGAATCTGCCAAGTAAAATAGCACTTTGCTACATGTTACCTGACTGTAGCATAGCTTGAAGGTAAGTAGAGGAGGAAAAGCTTCCCCCACCCAAGTCAAGTCTGTTACGCTAACTTTCTTCTTCTTTCATTGCTGTGTAATTAAATTCATGTAGAAATGGGAACCTTAAGGAGAAATACGTAACCAAAGAGTAAAAACTGCATACTTAATGTCTCAGAAGTTAGCTAAAGCCCAATATTCTGAATCTGTTAATGCAGCGAGATAAGGTATTTCACATAATAGTATTGTTCTGTAAGTATTTCAAAATTTACTTCGGAACACACTGTTAGGGTTTAGGATCCTAGCCATAGCTCATTACTGTTTTCTGTGGAACACAATCAAGTCATCTGTGATTTCATAGGATGATGGCACTGTTACAGGTTTTTTGGTGTTGTTTCTCACTTGGCTGTCAGAGTGGACCTACTTTTCTGTGTATTTGAAATTTGTAGCCAAAAGGCTTCACAGAACTGCCTTTTTCTTCATCTGGTTCATAAAAGGCAATCATGAAACTATATGTTGACATGTGATGTAATTAACAATGTTATTTCAATAGGCAAATATCCAGCTCCAAACATACAGCCTTCATTGCACCTTTTCCACCATCAGAACCAAAATCTAGTGGGGGTGATTCATATGACCTGGGAGACTTACAGGTAACTTATTTAAAATAAAAATAAAAAATAGGTATAAGGAACTCTACCTGGCTGTCCTATGGTGCTAGAAGGGAAAATAATAAACTTTTTTTAGTTCAAGGAAGAAATGAGGTAGAATATCCATGTATGTTGAGTAATCAGTTGTGAATAGAAACTTTCATTGTGGGTTTTAAATTTGAAATTGTTATGCATAATCAGGCATTAAGAAGAGCTTTCTCTGAACAATACATCTGATGGGAGAAATGGAGGGGGGGTGTTAAAAATCTGTCGTATGATTTATAAAAAGAGATTTCATCTTGACTACAGGAGCTCTTTCAGCTGTAGTCATGAGTTTTATCATGGGAAGTACTCTATTCAATGAAGTCCATTTAATTGAGTTCACTAAGTGCTCTATGGAGCTGTAAATCATGGCTTTTGCATAGAGATTGATTTTGAGCTATGCCTTGCATTTTCATGTCCTATCTCCCTGTCCTCCAAAAGAAAATTCAAGAATAGAAAGCATTTAGATCTTTAACAGAAACTATATGATGGAAATTCGGGGTGTTGGTGGATTTAACCATAGTATCAGTAATACTTGTCTGTGTACCCTGCACTGTTTTCTAAAGCATATTTGCTTTGTGGTTTGTTGGTCATTAATTTTCATAAGGGAATGTCTTTCAGATACTGTGCTTGGGATCTGCTTTGATTCTCTTTAAGATGCTTTTTGTTTTCTTTAGTCCTTAAAAGAAAAAAATTCTTTACAGTTGCAGATGTTGGATGAGAACAGCTTAGAAATGGCTACCAATTCAACTGTAACTCTCAAACCCAAAGTGGATACAAATTTTGTGATGAAAAGAGAAGGTAACTATTAATAGGTGATGTTTTAGTAGTGTGAAATAGAATACACATTGAAAATTTGCTGTTCTGTATTTTAAAGAAAATGCATTGCTAAATAAAATATTCTTCAAAAAGTGAAAAAATTGTTCTACTTGGAATTGAGGAACATTTAATTAAAATTTGGTTTTGAGTGGTACCTGTGAAAGTAGTGAAAAAACCCAACCAACCAAACAAAAAAAAAACCCAAAAACCCACCCCCCCAAAAAAACCCCAAAACAAACACCCAAACAACTAAACAAATAAAAAACCCAAACCCATAAAAATCACCACTGCAACACTGTCAAAAAACGTAGAGTGCTGAGCCTGAAATAAAATGCCAGTGTATAGTGCTAATTCATTATGTCCTTAGCTCTTAGAGTACACCTAACATAAATAGGCATTGAAACAGCAACAATAAGGTTTCAGATTAAGACTTGCCAGCCTGAGTGTAGTAAAACATTGCCAGCATATCAGATAACAGTGCTAGTTTATACCAAAAAAAAAGTGGCTGTTGGCTGAGAGAAATTCAAACAAAGGATTACAATGTTCTTGAGGGGTAGTCAGTTTAGACTTTTTTGAGACAAACTCAAATTATAGTAGTTTGGTTCTCCTGTGACTTTCCTTGTATATGCTCCTAGTTTACCCTATAGATGCCATAGCTCTAATTTCTTTTGTCAGCGTTTAATCTGAGATTGTTTTGGCTGAAGTAATCTTAAAAAGGTAAGATCATGACATTGTCTTTCACTTAGGAAAAAAAAAAGTGCAAGTTCTCACAATTCTCTCTGAATGCAGAACATTCAAATCATGTGTTGCTTTCAGCATTTTGTATCCTGTTTACACGTTAGTACAGAAACTCTAGGTAGTTTTTTTCTGCTGCTGTTTGTGTATCGGAGACTATTTCTCATTGGTGTTGTTCACATACCTGAATTATTTGCTTTGGTTTTGATCAGGCTTCTCTTGTCTTTTTCTTGGTTTCATCTGTTAAGTATCTGTTGTCTTTGGTCAGCTTTGCTGCCCCATGCACATTTACTTCTAAACGTTAAATTTATGTCACTTTGGGCATTTCTTAGCTCATAATACAGTATTTTCCTCACCTGAGTTCTACCACAGCATATGCATGCATCTTAATCTTTGAGCAAAGACTAGAATAAGTAAGTTTCTTTAATGTCATAGTTACTTTCTTACGAGGTTTCTCAAAAGTATGAAAACACTTTGTCAAAAGGCAAATTATTTGTCCTTTTCTCCTATGTCCTGCAAAAAAAACTGAATTATTTTCATTGTTCCCATATATTCAGTGTAATCCAATTTATGAACTTGTACTGCAGAATCCTTTGTTCATGTGAATGACACTTGTACTAAATAAACGTGTACTCTTTAGAGGCTTATTAAATTTCAGTGCCAATCACTGTTACACTTTTGATTACTGTAAATGCTCTTGCTTTAAACATGGTGTTTCAGCCTTAACTATATTGTTCCTTGTGCTCTGTGGTGGTCTGTAAAGATAGCACGTGGTGATGCCTCTGAATTTTTATAAATTTTATTTTTTAAAGAAAACTAAGTTTAGCTATCATTTGAATGTCTGAAATTCTTATTGTATTATTAACATACTTTTGGGGAATGATTTTTAACTTATTTTAGAAAAACACATTTTTATGTTCCAGAAATAACCTTAAATACTTAAGTATTTATGTAATGCATAGAGTTTGACTATTGTGTGATGTCATCTCATGACATAAAAATAGGGATGGTGTGAGACCGCCTTACATTGTGGTCTTTCTGGGAAATGTTATGAACAACTTGGACTTACAGCAAGTATTTCAGGGCTGGTAAAATTTAGAAGGTTACTACTAATGACTTAGCACCAACACCATGGATATATGGAATGCATGTACTAATCTTATACAGTTACTTGCCATTTCTGTGTTTCATCAGAAATCTAGTTCCCTAGGCGGCTTTCTGATTTCTGATCCTACTGAAGAAATTAGGTGAAAATGTCGAATTATTGCAAGGGTTGGATTTAGGATTATACACATATACCTACTTATTGTAGGAAAGAAAAATATTTAATTGGAAAAATGGTGGGTTTTTTCCAACTTCAGTGTCCCCTCAACCCCCCACTGAAACCTTTCCCATTGACTTGTGTTGGGAATGGTTTGGGTTTCAGGTCATACTTTCCCTGTTGTGCCTCATTCAGTCTTCTAGATGAGGTGCTGGTTGTAGTAGCTCAGTCCTTCGGCAGCTGAATTGCGCTCAACGCACTCAACTTCTGCTTAATATGGGATATTGCTTTCTAGTCATTTGAAAAGAAAACTGAACAAGCATGTGAAGGAACACTGTTAGGCTGTGCTATTTGCAGCCTGCCCTGCAATCTTCCACCAATACAATGTCCTGTTACCTCTGCGAAAGGAACCATGAGATGGAGCATGCATGCCTTGTCACTTTAAGCCTCTGGCTTCAGTCATTACACTGGGTTATAGGTTGCCTATTGTCACAGACAGCAGACTTCTAATTTGAAGTATTGCAGTAAGCTTATCTTAAATGCTTTATAAACCTGCTCAGTGTCCAAGGATGTTGTAGTACAAATGACAAATATGATCTTGTTCTGTATGTTGGTGAAGGAAACAGTTGTATCTCTGTTACTGTTGTAGTAGTATCCTAACACTTTGAGGAAAGTTGTCATGTTATTACACTGAACCCAATATGAATCCTAAAGGTTACATTAATGTCTTTTAATGCCTGATTCCAGTAAGTCAACTGTGCTCATTTATTCTGATAAAGAAAGTGAGGTAAAATCATTCTAGAAACTGTGGGATAAATATGCCAGAAACTGTTTTGAGTACTAAATATCAAATCTTTTTAATAACCTGATTTTTTCAGAAAATAAAGTCCAGCATCAGGAGCTGAAGATACCAGAGTCAAGGAGTCTGGAAAGTCAACAGCAACAATTTAGTTCTGGTGAAAGCTATAGAAAGCAGTTGGAACAGATTAAACGAAATTGTGTTAATGCCAGAAAAAAATGGCCGATTCAAGAAGTGACACAGAAAAGCTGCTATAGAGAGGTAAAGTAATGGAATATGTGGTTTTCTAGCTGCAGCAGCTTTCAGGTGTTGAAAAAGTGATTTCTGTGTTCTTAATTGTGGCTCTTTGTGGAATAATATCTTGCTTTGCCCTCTTTAGGTAAATCAGTCAAGCCTTGAACAATCTGGTCTTCCTGTTTCAAAAGGCTTATCACCACCAGATACTGTTTCTAAGAAAAGTGATCCATCACATGTTTGTGGAACGCCAAGCACTGCATATAATGATTATATGGACTGGTAAGCCGTTTCTTTGAGTTGCATGCTCGTGAACTGTAGCCAATCTCTGGAAAGACTTCAGCAGTCTTTAACAGGGTTTCTTAGGCTTTTCTGTTCAGATAACAAATAAGATTTCTGAGTGCTTCCAACACTTGGTGTCAAGTGCCTGACTTAAAGATTCAGTTTGCATTTAGGGAACTTTGTCTTCCCTGTCAGCTTTTCAGTATTTGGAAGTACACCATCAAATAAATAAGCCCTTATTACAGCGTTTACCTCTTTCTCTGATCCCTGCTACATGATGCTTTTGTTTGGATGCCTTGTTTTTTTGTGGCTGACAGGCTTTTTAGACTGATAACTGTAGATCAGTCTGGTTCCCATGAAGCATGTGTCTGTAGGTTTAAAAAAAA
>VYXH01000029.1:402336-423647 GCA_013397275.1 Burhinus bistriatus | reverse complement strand
AAAAAAAAAAAAACAAAACCTGTAAGGAATCTAGAGGCTTGCAGAATCAAGCACTCAAGTTCGGAAATGCTAGCATTTGTTTATCCATGCAAGCTTAAATTAGGCATAAACCCCAGTGCATATGTTGGTTGAATCTTTCTAATTATATGAGTACTTACTATTTTCATAAGTCTCTAGGATAGGTCAAGGCTGTATTATGAACAAGCACTGTTCCTGTTGGTAGGACCTCTATCTCTGTAGCTGTAGACTTTAGAATATATGTAGTGAATGAAGCACATCATCTCATGATGGAACTTGATAAAAGTAGTCCTTGAATAAATTCTGTTCTTGCTTCTTTCACACACACAGTATGTACAGCACATGGTAAATACACATAATTGTTGAGTGCTTTTTGTGTTCAGTGAGAACCATGCTTTTGACTGGTTTTGACTGTTTTCTTCAAACTTTTGCCATTGTATTCTCTACAAAAAAGTCGTAGGCGCAGAAATTCTTCTACAGTTCTGGTCTTAGCATCAATTTCTGTAAGTACTGTGGGAAAGAAATATATTTGGTAATATAACAAAATATATGGTGAACACATCAAGGGAACAAATCAAAAAACAAAGGATTTCTTGCAATCTTTAGTTGTCTTAAATACATGATCTTTCTGCTCGTATACAGTGTAGCTAAAGCTCAAAAAAACCCTCTCATGATGGCTTTGAAGTTGTTTGCCTCAATATGCTCACTTTAAAAAAAGTCTCTATCTAAAAACGTTTTGAATATAGAACAATAAGCTGAAGAAAACTAACTGTGGCTTAGACTATCTTGCTGTCTTATGGTCAGCTCTTCTAGTTATATGGTGCTTTCACTTTCTAGTTTGTGGGGAGTGCCAGCTAGTATCTGAAGATGGGGATTTAATTAGTTACTGTCTTAAGAGATAACTCCTAAGTATGTTACAGTTTAAGCATGCTTCTAAAGGACTTCTAAGCCAAGAAGTTGAAATGGTCTTAATGCTAATTATTGAATGTAGGAGAGGTTTGGGCTTTTGCTAGTCAATAGGGTTTAACTTTCAAGAAGCAATGAGGACTTGAACTTTGTTGTCAGAATAATCATTAAAAAACCCCAAGAACTCAATGGAGGTATCTTTCATAATTCCCTTTAGTTTCAGAACGCCAGTTGTAAAGAACAACTTTCTACCAGGATGTCAAATTTCTACTCCCTACAGCCAGCTCCCGTATTTCCTACCACATACTCCAGCAACTCCATTTCAAAATCAAGTTGGCTTGCAGGTAATAACTTTATGCCATCTTCTTCTATTTTTCAGTACAAATTTTCATTGGATACTACTTTATGTTAAAAGTATGCATGTGTGTATATATTTTTTTAATCTAAAGTTGCTGTTCATCTCTCTAGATGAGTAATGGAAAGTAGTCTGTATTGCTTATTCTCAAAGCAACTGTTTCTTTGTATGTCTGAATTTAGGTAAAATAAATCAGCTCTTGAAAAGTCAGTTCACTTGTGTCAAAATCCTAAAGCCTTTATGTCTGAACTCTAAGGCTTTTCAGATCCTACTTCATGACAGAGGCAAGAATTAGAGTCACTATTCTTGTTCTGCTATGTTTTTATAGTGGTATTACCCGCTAGAGTGGTGTACCCATAAAGAGAAGCAGTGCATGTTTGAAAACCATAAGAGTCTGAGGGTGCTGAAAGAATGAAGAATTACATTTCTTCTCCATTTTGTTAGATTTCACAAGTTTTGATGCATTTGTAGTGGACTGAAATCATGTAAAAATGGATTACCTTAGATGGGTTGCACATTCAGGTAGGAGTCTTCCCAACTGTAGATGGAATTGGGGGATAGGTTAAAGCTTCCTACCAGAGGATTAATATTTTAAATTTCTGGCTGTTGTGTAGCGGGCACGGATGGGTAATACAGGCTGTTTCAGCTTCATAACACTGAAGTCTGCCAGCTAGTAGTTGGCTTCAAGTAAAATAGTAGGTGATTTGAGTACAGCTCTAGGTTAATTGCATGCTGTGACTGAAAGTCTCTTAGATTCCAACATTATCTGTAAAGAGGGAGGTGTCTCTAATGATCTGAGAAGCCTTACTAAACACCATTTTCTTGATTTCCAGTGTGAAGAGCATTGATATCTTGTAAGAGTTCAGTGATGTTACATGCCAAGTGATGATCATTATACAAATACTTTTGCTATGGGCATCTTTAGCTTTCAAGACAAATATGTTTAAAGTTTAGCTTTACTACATTTTGTCGTGTTCAGAAAGATGAAGACAACTTAAAGCATATTAACTTAATAAAAAGTAGAGCTCTACCAAGTTCTGCTGCGTGTATACCAATAGTTATTTTCTTAACTTTTTCTGTATGTACACAGGTTCCAGCTTCTATGCCTTCACATGAATGTCTTGCCATCAAAGGAAGGGTTTACACAATATTAAAGCAAATAGGTAGTGGAGGCTCAAGTAAGGTAAGACACTCTTTTATCCTTTTAGACAGTCATTCATTTACACAGTAGTAGTTGTGTTGTAAACATAAATGAAGTCATCTAATAAGGAGTGCCTAGTACTAACATGTACAAACTGTGTGAGTGACCCAGAGAATCTAGAAATGTGTTGTTTTGATGCTATGCTTAGGCTTTATCCGTCATGGATGCAGAAGAAACATAGTGCACAGATTAGATTTGGTACAATGCTGTTTTATCTCAGTCTTCAGATAGCCTGCAATAACTGAATTAATGTATTACTATGAAAATGACATTGGCTAGCTTCCAGTCAGCAGGGACCTCCAGGAAGAAAAGCTTCCCGTGTTGGCAGCATACAATTGTAGAATGAGGTAGGATGGAAGGGGCCTCTGCATGTTGCTTGGTTCTATGGTCTGCTTAAAGCAAGGCCAAACTAGAGCAGGTTGCTCATGGTCTTTTGCGGTTGAGTTTTGAGTATCACCAAGGATGGAGATTTTACAACCTCTCTGGACAACCTGTTCCCCTGTTTGACTAATGATGGTGGAAAAATTCCTGATATCTAATTGGGATTTTTCTTGTTAGCTATGCCTGTTGCCCCTCATACTTTGATGGTTCAAGAGGTGTCTGTCTTTCATACCTTCTCTTTAAATAGCTGAAGACAGCAGTAAGATTCCCTATAGCCTTCTCATCTTAAGAGTGAATGGACTGAGTGCTCTTGGCCTCGTGTCATGCGGTCTAACCTCCAAATCATCTTGGTGTGATGAAATGGATGTGTAGTGGCAGATTAAATCCTTATCTCTGTGGGAGGTGTTATTTTGCATTCTTTGTTGTAGGAACACTTCAGACTTATGATCAAATACACCTTAGTGAAATATAATGTGGTACCAAGATGGTTTCTGATAGAGGGATGTTTCTGTTGTAACTAGTGGCTTCTTTCTTAATTTTTCTTCATGCTGACTTGTATGAACCTTGTAAATTTAGTGTTGCTTCTTCTTCCTTTTGAAAAGGTACACTTTTTCTTTGAAAGTCTCACTGTGGTGAGATGAAGGACCATAGTAAATCAGAACTAGGATAGAATGAAGTTATTAACTGATACTGTTTTGCAGGTGTTTCAAGTACTGAATGAAAAGAAGCAGCTGTATGCTGTCAAATATGTGAATCTAGAGGAAGCTGATCAACAGACCATTGAGAGCTATAAGAATGAAATTGCTCATTTGAGTAAACTGCAGCAACATAGTGATAAGATCATCCGCCTTTATGGCTAGTGAGTAAACACTTAATTTTATTAAACCAGCATCTTTTTATAAAAGAAGTTGCCTTAAATTTTAACACAAGTATATTTATCTTTTAGTGAAGTTACTGATCATCATATCTACATGGTAATGGAGTGTGGAAATATTGACCTCAACAGCTGGCTCAAAAAGAAAAAAACCATTGATCCATTGGAACGAAAGAGCTATTGGAAAAATATGCTGGAAGCTGTTCACACAATCCATGAATATGGTATTCTTAAATAATTCTAGGTATTTGTATGGGTTATATGGCAGAGATAACATGAATGTGTTTAAATTGTGGTACTGCTATTAGTTTTGGTGTAAGCCTGGTGATCTTCAAAGACAGGCATTTACTGTATTGTGAAAAAAAATTAGTGAAATAAAAGACAAGAGTAAACCTTGATGCAGAGGTAGACTTCGCTAACTCAGAGGGATCTCCAAGTATCACCATTGTATAATGCTTTCTATTTCCTCACAACAGACAGAAACCAGTCATCTCTATTAGACTGCATTGTACACTCTCAATACTGCTTGTTCTACATTAGACTCAAATTTCAGCCACTCGTCTTCTCCAGAAAAGTTTTGGCATTGATGACAGCTTTTACACAGCTCTCTAGTTGTTACTTTGACACAGTGTTTCAGCTTTTTCTCATAGTTCTTCAGGCCTTCTTTTCATCTTCACCTATGTATTTGAAGTGCATGCATCTGTGTTCTGTTTGGCTGGATAACCTAAAGGAGAGAGCGGATCTGGATCCTTTTCCCATTTAAGAAAAAAATGAAGAGACCTGTACATACATACAGAAAGACAGCAGAACCTACTAAAACTTAGGCTATGTACTATGTGATGTGTCCTTGAAACAATTTTGCAAAATACAAGTACAGATTGGTTGATTATATGGATAGTAACCAAAATTCATAATAATCATGTAAGTAGGTTTTGTGAGAGGTCAGTCATATGTAATCCTCAGTGAATGGTACCTTTGAGATCAGGAAGCAGAAAATATCAGACTAAGCAATATAATTCTTTTATTTTAAGTACCTGCTTAGGTGATTATTTAAGAGAAAGCTACAGGAGTGAACAAGCCATTGAAATGATCCAGAACAACAGTTCACTATGGCAGTGTGCACATACAGCTAGAGGGCCTAGCCCTAACTGAGAGAAACTATGCAGCCCAAGTCTCTTGGAGCTATTTTGGGGTGTCGGCAGTTTTGAATAAGTAATAATTCAAACTATAAACTCAGTATTAACTATTTAAAAAGAAATGGAAACACTGTTATGAAATCTGCAAAGAATAATTTGGTTTTGGCCAGGTAAAGCTGATGTGCACCTTCTCTCTGTGCAAGGGTTATGGAAATTGAACAATAAAAAACGCCATAGTAGTAACTTGAATTGACTTTAAACTCTGTTTTACAGGCATTATTCACAGCGATCTGAAACCAGCAAACTTTCTGATAGTTGATGGAATGTTAAAACTAATTGACTTTGGCATTGCAAACCAAATGCAGCCAGATGTGACAAGCATTATTAAAGATTCTCAGGTGAAATACTTCTGGAAAATCAATGTACACTTTTCTGTAAAGTCCTATAGTACTTGCTGATTATGTTGATTAATGTAGTAACTTCAATGAATACTTGAAATTTTATGCTTAATGGTTTTATATGTATATATAAACATTCCTATATATGAATTTTTACATGTTTTTATAGAACAGAATAAAAATGGCCTCCAGTCTTAATAGAAACAAATTTTCAAGATGTTTTTTCAGTGCTTTGAGACAAATCTAATGTTTTATCAAGTGAGTTAAACTAAGTGCATGCTTCACTTAAAGGAATATTTTACATTTTTACGGCTAGGTTGGCACAATGAATTATATGCCACCTGAAGCAATAAAAGATATGTCTTCCTATGGAGAAAATGGGAAATCTCGATCTAAGGTAACATATGAGCTTTTTTCTCCTATTCCCTTCATATTAAGAAGAAAGTAATATAGGCATATATCTTAAGACTTAGTTTTCTCAATCTTCCACTGAAACTAAAACACACAAGGAAATCCGTTGTGCCACGATGGCGGGCAGAGATTGAAGCCTAGGCTTATTCCTCTCAACAGCTACCTGAAAGCATTTTGCAGATGGTGTTTAGAAAAATGTTAAGTGCTGAATTAATGACTAAAATTGAAAGCAAAATAGATGCACAGGCTTGGGCATTGGAGGAGCTGATAAACTATTTTTGTTTATCATATTATTAAAATCCATTTTTATGGAGCAAATATAAAGCAATCTTCCACTATGGTGGTGTGAATGGCATTGAACAGCAATATAGAGTACAGTGAAATGCATGCAGCCTTTCACATATCAGAGGCTGTACTGACGACTAATGTTGCAAAAGTCTTTTGAGCATCTTAAGGGTCCACCATGCTGGCATCTCCAAGTCCTCCTTTGCACTGAAATCACTCTAGGCTAGAGCTTTCATTGGATGTTTCTAGGAGGATCTTCTGTGGAGTAAAGTAAAAGAATTATTTCTCAGTCTCTTCTTGGTTGCCTATTGTGCTGCTTATGTCCTTTTGTTTTAGCTTTGTTCTGCCAAAAACTGCTGGAGCTCTTATGGTACTGCTAGCTGCTACACAGCTACATTTTAGCATTCTGCATAAATAACCATGACTTAGAAGTCTTTTTCTGAAAGCAAGAAAACTTGCTTTCTGATATAAACCATTGTTAGTATGTTTGCTTAAACAACAAGCTATGATGATTGTGTCATTGTCATATTTTTGAGTTCTTGTAAGTGAGAGGCAGGTTTTGCAAGAAATAAGTGATACCTAGTCAGGCCTTTTAAAAGGTGATACAATGAAGTCTAGTATTTTAGGGGACACGTGTGAGCTCTGTGTATTCCATTCTATGGAGTACTGTGTATTGCAGAACTCTTTATAACTTCACCAGGGCAATGGAATATGAATGATGAGGAAAGTACTGAAGAAAGCAATTTTACCTTGGCAGTCAAACTTCAGTTAAAGGGTACATAGTTTTGAAGAAAGGTATTTGAAAAAAAGAAAATCTATATTCATATATATGTGCATATACATACTCAAAGATTGTGACTTTTTCACTGTTGAGTGGAAGTAGTACTATGTAGTAAAACATAATATTGTATTTGTAAACACAGAATGTTTTATAGATGGATTTCTTTTGTTAAGGATGATACTTTTTACATTTTTAAAAATTGCATGCAAAGTGCAGACTTGTTCTGGAGCTCAGTTCATCTAAGCAAAAATCTATCCATTGTACTGGGAGTCAGGCTGTCTGTGTACCTCCTTCCCCACCTGCCTCCTCTCCCCCACTTGTCCAATTTTATGTGCTTTTCTTAAAGTGCTTCAGCTTCCACAGGAGATGTGGAAAGTCCTCCTGTAATGAACAGCTCAGGTGTGGTGGTTGAAAACTGAATCTGACTCCTTTAAACCCACAGGAACTGAACTATGGTTTCCCACTCTGGGGATGTAGCTGTGATGTCTTGCTGGTTTCTGGATTGAATTAATTTAGTATGCTTTTACTTGTATTTACTCATAAATCTGAAATTAGAATCCTGCTGTTCAACTTGTTAAGGACTACCTTTTATTTTAAGTTAGCTATTCAAGTAAGTTGATTTTCAGAGATAATTAATAAAAATAGCTTTCTTATGGAATATTAGTGAATGAAGCCACATCACTGTCTTTGTAGGTAATGGCATGCTATCATGGTGATTTTGTGTGACAGTTTCTAAAATCTATTATCCAATGTAAAATAGATACTGTTAAGTGAAATGACTGTACGATTATACGATAAATTGACTGAAGGGCCAGTTCCTTAAGTGAGGAGTAATCTTAATTTTTTGTTTTTATTAGATAAGTCCCAAAAGTGATGTATGGTCATTGGGATGCATTTTGTACTGTATGACATATGGAAGGACTCCATTTCAACATATAACAAATCCAATTAATAAACTGCATGCTATCGTTGATCCTAGTTATGAAATAGAATTTCCAGATATTGCTGAGAAGGATCTTCAAGATGTGTTAAAGGTAACTGTCCCTTAAGATTAATTTTAATTCCAATAATGGTAATTTCTTTATTTAAAGCATATTTTCTTAAACTGAATGAGTTGTGCTTAAGAACATTTTTCACAAATAAATGCTCACTGCTACTTGTAGTAACAGGCTTTATTCCAAAAGAAGACTTAATGAAGCTAGAGCTGCTTCATATAGTTTCCATAGTAAAAGTCTATTTTCAGCTCAGTAGTGAATAAACAAGTAAATACTTAGAGCAGTCTGGCTTAACTCCTTTGGCTGAACAACCCAAAATAAATACAGGAGCTTCTGTCCTTGCCATCCCTTTCCCTCACTCTGCGTATTTGCCTGCTTTTGAAACTTGGCCTGTGCTTTTACTTGAGCCCTAATTGTGTTGCTCAGCTGGCAACAAACAGAAATCCAGAAACACTTACCTCCTTAACTTTCAAATCTGTGTCATTTTGTGTCATTCAGAATAAAATGATATTGTAGGTTTTGGCTGTCATCTCTTCCAACATTGTTGCTGGAGTAAAACAGGATACCAAACTTTGAAGATAATTGCTAATGAAGGCAATCAGGTTAATAGGTTATTGTGTTGTGAGTTGAATGTTTCTGAGTAGGTAGTTTGGCAGTAAGAAGTTTTGATATGCATCTACAGGGTCTTTTAAAGATCCTCATTGTTAATTCTTGGGAAAATTCTTAATTTATTTCAAATTAATTATTTCTTAACTCATTTGCAGCGCTGTTTAATAAGAAATCCTAAACAAAGAATATCTGTTTCGGAGTTGCTGGTACATCCCTATGTTCAAATTCAAAGTCATTGTCAAACAGGTACATTTATATTAAAATACATTTATATTATAGTATTTATAATTCTGTTTAAGAAAACAAAATGCTTTATTCTTGTATGTACTTTCTACTTGCTGGCATAACAATCTATTTTGTTTGGTGTCCATGTATGTTTCAGAAAAGACTTCAGTATTTTAATTCTTAAACCCCTTACAAACTGCACTGGTAATTTATACATATTTGTATATAACTCTAGTGTAATTATAAATTAACTACAGGTGTTCCAAATGCAAAAGGAACAACAGAGGAAATGAAACGTATCCTTGGCCAGCTTGTTGGCTTGAATTCTCCCAACTCTATTTCTAGAGCTGCTAGGGTAAGTAAATTTTCTATTTTGTATGGTAGTACATGTTCAGGCAAACAAAGGTGAGAATGTTTGGTACTGAAAGCTGAAAGGATACATATAACCACAGCTGGAAAAACTTTACACATTGTAGTGCTTTTGTTCGCAAGCATGCAGAATCTCTCCACATCCTTCTCAGTGCGAAGGGTTGAAAGGATGATGGTAATCTTGAATTTTAGCTTTTTCTTTCCTTTCTATCTCCCAGTATATCTGTATTTCTTTATATCCAAACCTCCCACTGCCCCAGCATCTTCTCTCTAAAACAGTCCTTACGGTGCTGCTTTGCTTTTAAGCTGCCCAAAAACTGTAGTAGGTCTTTTAACGTAAGAACCATCATGACAGAGAAATGATCTAAATCGATCTGCCAAGTATGCAAGCTCTTGGACTGCAACTGTTCTTACTTCCTGGAAGCTGCTGAACTGTTAATGCATTGCTATATGTAAATTAGTCCCTATATGTAGAGGTATTATGATTCCAGCCTCTGTTTACTGCCTGAAAGAGAAGCTTGATAACTCTTCACCAACTTGGTTCTTTCCACCCCTCTCTCAGAAGAGGTAATGGTGGTCAAACATATAGTAAGTTGAGATGGAATGCAAAGCTGCTTTCATGGGGAGGAAAGCAAATTCAGTATGCATAAAGTAAATCTAAAGAAGTTTATTTACACTTACACTACTAGTCATACCTGATTTTCTTTAAGTATGGGGGTGAACAAGAGATTATCCTTTTAACAATATTGTAATGTGACTATGTTTGTGTCGATTTTATTTTTTTTCCCTATCTCATATAAAGCTTGCTCACCGTGAGTGTGCAAATACCTCTCTCCTTCCATGCTGGTTTTCCACATCAGAGACAATTAGCAGAGTAAACTTGATTTTTGAATTGCGATAATTTGTTTGTTCTCTGCCAGCTTGTGAAACTCTATACCTTTGCTCATGCTGCTAAGTCAGTGTATGTGTTTTCTTTTAGGCACTACCTTGCATTACAGCTGGTACAACTAAGCTGTCTTAAGTATATCTTTATTTTCTGATTTGAGAGAGAAATTTTAGTATGGAGTTTGGAATATTTCAGTATGTGATGACTTATTTCAAGTGGTAATGTTTGTTATAAAGATACAGCTTGAATCTGTGTGATATAACTGTTCACCTGAATACCTATGTTTTTATTAACTTTCAGACTTTATATGAACAGTGCAACAGTGGTAAAAGTCTTGATGTATCAGCATTTGCAAAAGTTGGGAGTCAAAAATCACGGACAACAAAATGATGTACTACTGTTCAGGATGCAACAGAGATGTCTGGTCTGTTCAAAATATTTTGTGCTGCTAGCTTTTAAAAGGACACTCAGCATAAAGTTCACATTTTAAAATGTTCTTTGTGTCTTCTGATAATGCTTGCAGATCATTAAAAATAATTCAGTTGAATGCTTCTCACTGTGGGCTCTTTCCTTCTTTGCATGCTGCTTGGATTGAACAATGAAAATTGCCAGTTGGTGATATTATGGTCTTTGTTACTTACAAAGCACTACAGTGTTTGGAGTACAAAAACTTATATGAAAATCTTCAAGTTCTTTTATCCCTCTGAAGCTAAAACAAAAAAAAAGTTCCCAAAATGCCGGTTGGCGTACATGAAAAACATGCAAATATGTCTTGAAATATCTCCTATGACATGAACAGAGTATTATGCTGTTCTGTCCTTTGCCAACAGATGTCTTCTGTCCAGTTTTGATTATAACTAAGGAAATAAGCACTCTGTTTATATATGTGATCAGTTACAATACTGGCAGACACATGTAAATATCACCCAGTTTTTGAGCTGTTCCTGTGGTTAAGTGACATAGTGGAAGCATCGGTACTGTTCTGAAGTTATATGAATAAAATGGCTTTTGTTCTATTAAAAATGCTACTATATATCCAATATGCTTTTCAAATTTCAAAATAATAAAAAGCTAATCAAGGTTCATCATGGTCAGAAATCGCTAATTTGAATTTTTAAAAGCATTAATACTAAGCACTCCTTAAAATGCACTGAATTGTAGCAGTTTACATGATTGTTAGTGGATTGATTGGGTTTTGTTTTAGCTGAGTTATATTTTTGGTGCAAATGTATGAATTCAAAATCTACTTAAATTGAAAGCTGTTAAAATAATATATAATAGCTTTAAATTGGAAAAAAAAATAAATCTTGCCTTCAGTTTCATGACAGCTGCCATGCTGTCCTTGGGGGATACCTTCTAAAATGTGGAGCTTGTCAGCTCTCTATCTTGACCAAGCGTTTTGAATTAGTCTGTTTTGCCTTTCCTTCCTAATAGCCCTGCATATAAAGAGCCCAACTTCATTATTAAAGTGGCTCTTTCCTTGTTTATCTGCGTGAGTTAAGAGTATGACATACTCCTTGATCAGTGATGGAAAAAGTTGAAGGTCAGCACTAGGGAAGCTTTCCTGGACAATTTCTGCATGTTAGATTACTGAGTTCATGTTTTCCTAGCTTCAGAAGAGCATTGAAATATTTTAAAGTCTTTGTGATAGCTTTTGTATTTTGTGTTTAAATTTGGATAACTTGTATTTGAAAAGATGTTGCAATGTAATGCTTCACAAAGGCCTAAACATATATTTAAATATTCACTTCCCCTCTTCTGAGTATTGTTTTTCTTCAGATTGGCTGGATTCACAAGATTTAGGTTTTTATCTTTTTGATCTTGGAACATTAGGTTTCACAGTCTTACTGCAAGTTGATTTCTGTAGCTTTCATAGAATCATAGAATCGTCTAGGTTGGAAGGGACCTTTAAGATTATTGAATCCAACTATCAATGTAATGCTGCCAAAGCCACCAGTAACCATGTCCCTAAGCACCATGTCTACCTATTTTTTTTAAATACCTCCAAGGATGGCGACTCAACCACTTCCCTGGGCAGCCTGTTCCAATGTTTGATAACCCTTTCGGTGAAGAATCTTTTCCTAATATCCAATCTAAACCTCACCTGGTGTAACTTGAGGCTGTTTCCTCTAGTCCTATCACTTCTTACTTGGGAAAGAGACCAACCCCCATCTCACTACAACCTCCTTTGAGCTAGTTGTGGAGAGGGATAAGGTCTCTCCTCAGCCTCCTTTTCTCTGTGACTCTTCTTTTCCATGACTCTTGAAACACATAGAGAATCAAAACTGAGTGGCATGGTGCTACTGGTTACCTGTTAACCTGAACCTGTAACAGTACTATGAAATCTACATAAGGCCTCTGAAGAAGGGAGGTAGTCTAGTTTAGACTGCCGGGTTTTACTACCTGACAGAAGTATGATTATGCATCCAAGCACTAGAGCGCAAATCATGTGCCTGGAAATTCTTTCTGCCTCTGTGGCACTTCTGTCATCTGTATACCATCTGGCAGGTCGATTAGGTCAGCTGTCTGTGGGGGGGAAAAAGTGGTCATTCTTGATGGAGGCTTACTTAAGCCAACACATCTTGCTGCTTTGGGAAGATGTCTCTGGAGTCCAGAGAAGTCTTACAAATGACTGAGCATCACAAAATACTGGGGAGTTGTGTTTGATGTTCTGAGGATGTGGATATTGTTCTTGAGAGCTTTCAGTTTGACCCTGTAGAAGGGGAATTCCCATTGCCTTTGCCACATGCATTAGCAGGGCTGAGATACCTTTATCTTTTCTTTGTCTAGCTAAGCTTATCTTGTACCTATAGGCATATTGTACTGCATGCTCTATTCTACTTTCCCTGAGTGTTTATGGGGGATCACTTTACTGACAACTTCAGCTAAAGAAAATGTGTTACTTTTTATCCCTGGAAGATGCAACTTTCTGCAGTGATCCAGATGCAGGGTGGCAGCTGTACTTTGCATGATTCTTCAGCTCACAACATAACCTTTTTCCATGCTTGCACACTGAGCAGTAGTAGCTTTATTGGTATCGCTCATAGCACTATTGTAATGTCTTGATCTGACATTAATAGCAAAGGAAAGAGATAGTTGTAAATACTTATCTTAACAGCAATATTGGAGGAAAGACTTTATTTCAATGTGTTCTTGCTATCTTTCGTGCCATTGATTCATCAGTTTTGATGACTTTATAGCCCTAGAAGAACTGAAGAATGAGAGAAGACTAGCATACACTTTGATCTCAGATTATATGTGCAACTCGGAAGCATTGTATTTTTTCCCAAACGTTAGTAGCTTTGATTTTTAAATGAGATTTTTAGAGCTTGCTAATATAATAAAAGCATCCCTTGATAGGTGGGAAAGTTTGTTCTTAATTCTGTCATATTCAGAGCAGGAAAACAATTCTTCAAATAACAAAAAAAAAGTTCCTTGATGAAGAATATTTCTGTAATTTTATCACGTCTCTACTTAATGTCTGTGTTTCAAAACTCTGAGCCCTCACCACCTTCATATGCCAGTTAGGACTATCCTGCTGTGACAGTGCAAGTGCTTGTAAAAAAGCATTAATTATTCTGGGGTGTGGTGTTCCTGTGTCTGTTCAACACCTGCCCTCTTTGTTTCAGGTTAGCAGTGATTCTCTGGATTACACAGGGCGAGTGATTAGGAGTGAGAACTACTTCTGATACCAGCCCTTCTCCCCTCAGCCTGGTTTGGGAGGAGGGCTGAAGCAGGGGGCTGAGAAGGTGTGCTAACCCCAGTGATGGGGCACACGCAGGAACAGCACATCTTCCTTGTAAGGGTGAACTTGGAAAGATAAACTTAACTTTGTTGATCTCACTGTTGTTATATGAAACAGATCATGGAGTCTCAATTAGTCATCTGTGGGCACAGGGGGAGCTATCCCATATTTCTTGGGGAAAAAGAAGTTAAAGACTTGTTCTCTGTAATGATCTTGTTCTGGTGGTTTTTTTTAATCGTAGACTTTAGTACCCCTGTGGAAGTTCAGTGGTATTTCAGGCATAATGAGTACATATGCTAATTGTACTCTTCTTGTCTGTTATATAAATATTAGTTACAAAGCTTGAAGCTACTGAAGAAAAAATGTTAATGTTCTGCACCTTTTGTATTCTAGACAGTTTGGGAGACTACTTATGATGTGTGGGAACTGAAACGCTATCTCTGGCTTTCTCTAGAGAGGGGGAAAAGAAGTATCAGCCCCTTCAGAGGAAAATTTGTGAAGAAAATCTTTACTCTGCAGAAACACCTTTTCACAAAGAGTTATTACTGGAATGTCTCCCACCTACTTGTCTAGATTGCAGATCTTGAAATATTTCTGCATAATTATTCTAATGTTATGGTTAACTTTCACTGTTTTGCTTCTCTGGTTAGTGTTGAATATGCAGAGAAAACATGCTACTTGCCTTATTTTTTTTTTCTGTTGTATTGTGTGGTTTATCAATCCTTTTTCTCATTCCATGACTGCTAAAGAACCCACAGGAAATATAGCTGGCATGAGAGGGAGCTTATGAAAGAGGACTGGGGCTGATGAGAGGCAGTGGGTTGTTATCAGTCATCCCTTTTAAATAAAAATTTTCCCTTGCAAATGGGTAATTGATTTATACGCCTTCCCTGCCTCAGTGATATGCTACAAGATGTCTGCCTACCTTGGCAGCTGCCACTTACCGGACATCAGTCTCTTCCTTTTGTGTGTTTTTTTTTTTCTTTACAGACAGCCATTTCCTTTTTCAGATTCTGCTGGGATCTTAAAAGTGTGTGTAAAGACAGAAAAGCTATGCATTGAGTAGCTTTAAAGGACAGAAAATACCAGTCTTAAATGTTGGGTAACAGATGTTGCTGCCAAAAGCTTTCTCAAGATTACAAAACACCCATCATGCATTACTGTCACCCTCAAGGCCATAGTTCAGGACATTGTGTATGTATAAAATGGGGAGAAGTGGTGACTGACTAAACTAGAGTATGTCTGTTTGTAATTGCTGATACTGGATACATGTATAATGCTATATCAGCTAATATTGAGATACCACAACTACATGAAGAGTAGAAAGGTAAATGAGAACACTTCAGTAAGTTGCCTTCAGTAATTCTTGTTCGAAAAAGGGGTTTGGAAACTTACAACCTTTAAATCTAATATTGTGGTCCAAAAAACCTTTACTCAGCAGCTAACACTAAGAAAAGCCTAACTGCAGAAGGGTGACTTTCTTTTTTAGTTATGGATAGGTATAGCATTACTCAGCCTGAACAGCTGTATGTATAGTTGGAATTGAAAGACTGACTGGAGTTTTAAGTTTTGAAGGCTCTGCTCTTATAGTCTGTCTTGGTGTGCCAACACCCAGAATTGAGTCCTTGACAAATATAAGAAAAGGAGGCTGTTCTTGCATGACTCCCTGCTCTCAGGACACTTGTCCAAGGAGCAAGACAAGTCTATCCTCATGACCCTGGAGAAGCCAGACTCCTGCTTCTCATCTGGCTTTGTTAAAGGCACTCTAAGCTCCTGTTGCTGAATGCGTAGCTGTGCAGGAAGGGAATGGTTAAATCCCTAACAGCAGAGAGTTTAGAGCAAGGTGTGATTTAGTCTGAAGGTAAGTGGTCAAATTGTCACTCTATTTTGGTCCCTCCTATGGGTTCCTGTTCTTTCTTTAAGCACCTGGTAGTGGTTTCATGCTAAACAGATAACTAATTCTGGCAGTGGTGATAAGTATCAAAAATTAAACAGTTGAAGTAATATTGAGTTCTAGCCCACCTCTGAAGCCTAGCTTACTCCTGAGCTCCTCAGCAAGGATCACAGGCTAATCCTTGTAGGTACCAGTTATGGCAAGTAGGAGCTGAAAACTATTTACTGCTTCCTTCCTGTAGTCTGCACTCTCATACTGCCTTGCTGCTCCCTCAGTTTATGCAAGTTCTCTGCAGCAAGGATAAAACAAATACTACTTTTTATCATATTTGTATCTTAGACACTGTCATGGCTAAGACACGTCCTGTTTCAGCTAAGTATTAACTGCTAATACAGAAGTATTCCCTTCCTGCTCAATGCATATATTGCCTCCCAACTCAGTTATCCATGCCCACCTGCCAAGGCCACAAAGCCTGTCTGTTGGTCAGTGAGCTTGCAGAGTATGCCCGTGTTTGCTCACTGTTCCACATAAAGTAAGAAAGAGATAAATCTTTTTGCAAGATAAGGGCTATAAAGAATGGAGCAGGCAGTGTAGTGTGATTACTTGTAGGATCTAGAGCTTTACACCTGTATGGAAACAGAAGGAGGCTTTTGTACAGCCTGCCAATACACTTTCATGGGAGTTGCTGAAATGAAACCTGAGATAAAAATCTGACTCTTTACCTCAATTCCTCCCCTTGGCGGGTGGAATATCCACAGCTAAACAGTGATGCAATTCCAGGATGCCAGCTCTAATCAGATGAATTGCTAAAATCCAGGCAGCTTTTGCAATGAAAGAGATGACAAATTTAATGAGGAATAGTGGTGCCACTGTTTTGAACCCTTAATAAACACAAGGAAGAGGTCAATGATTAAACTACATCAGCCCACTGGTCATGACTGTTAGAGTATTGTAAAGATCTCTGGCTTGTTTCTGTACCCACTTAATGTGCATGTCATGTGGTAAGGGCAAGTAAACTTCGAATACCTGCCTCTTACATGCTTTGTTTCTATCTCTGTCTCAAGTTTTTTTCCCTATTTTACATAGCTGTTGAAAACCAATTAAAAATACAATTGAGTAACTATAAGGAAATATGAAATACGTTCTTTGGCGTTGATACTTGCTTCCTGTGTGGTCTTGGGTAAAATATTTCTGTGAGTCTTTGCTTTTTATGTTCCTTGTCTTGTCTGCTTACAGTTTTGGCAGAAAGCTGTTTTGTACCATGAGCTCGTACAATGCTTGTGGCATTCAGTGACTCTGAGGGATAGAGCTCTTGATGCTGCTTTTGCAGAGTGGCGTCCTACTTTGAAATATTCTTAACGGGAGTAAAATTTGTCATCCACACGATGTTTGGATGTTTATACATTGGGGGTCTGATATATGCATGCACAGCTTTGTGCAGCAGAAGGCAGTCATGTCCCCTCCACGGTGGCTGAGGAGCTGCTGTGGGGTGGAGGGACTCCTGAACCGTCCACCAGGAAGCACTGACCAAAGTCTACCCCTTGGGCAGAGGAAGGCCTGCAGCCTATGAATGTTTCACTTCGCTGAGGAATGTGCTAGCTATTGCACTGTAATGCAAAACAAAACTTCCGTGGCTGCCTCTGCTACATGTGATTTGGACATACCTAGTGGCCTGGGTCCTTCAAGGAACTTAGCTGCTGAGACAGGATTTCCAAATTCACAATGGTTTGGGTAAAAGACAGCAAGGTGCTCATTTCTGACAAGCCAGCAATGCCTATGGGCACGGGCAGTGGTGGCACTGTAGTGCCTCAGTGAGTTTTATGGGTGAAAGTACCCACAGACAATAAAGTACTTCAGTAAAGAGACAAGCAGGAGTTTTGAGTCTTGAGCAGGACTTGAGTACCTGACTCAAAGGTGAGTGTCTGTCTAAATCTCTTTCAGTCTGATCTTGGGACTTAGCAGAGGTCCAGCATTGCAAAGGTAAAGACACTTCTTAACTGTGGTGATGAGTGCTGGGCAATGCAAATATGAGCAAAGAATTCGTTTTAGGGAGAGCGGATGAAGATTCAAAGAAATCCTGGCTTTCGACACGTTGTTTGCCTTGAGTTAGAGAATGGTCCTGTTGCTGCTCTTGCTTCTCATCTTCTCTAGGAAGAGAAGGCTGTGGCAGAAATGCAAAGTAAGTTACCTGCATCAGTGTTCAGAGCAGAGGAACTTGAAATTTTTCATGTCAGAGCCTTGCTTTGTGAGAGATTAGTCCAAGGAACTATTTGAAATTGATGTGCAAGTAACAGCTTTTTAGGGCAGCTGATAAAATGAGCTCTAACAGTTCTCCAGGCCCAGGCGGTATTGACTGAAGGAATCAAGGAGTTTGCAGTAGCTTTGCTAGATACTGTATTGTGTGATTTTTAAATTACCCTTAGGAATACAGAAATGGAAGGTAGTAAATGTGATACTGGTCTTCAAGAATGTTGGAGCTTGTAAATAACACTACTAAGTGTGACTTCCATAATAAAGAAATGGAAGGGAGAAAATACATTAAAGAGTGGAATGAAGGGGATACATTGAATGAATATAAACTACTGAGAGAGAATCTTTTGCAGAGAAATAATGATTACAGATCTACTTAGTTCTTTCCAATGAGTCTGTGAGCATGATACTCGTATATGGTATATTTGGTTTTTCCAAAAGCTACTAATACAAGGTCCTTCAACAGCTCTTAAGAGAAGTTAATATGCCAAGACAAAGGAGAAAAATCTCAAGAGTAAATGAGTGGGCGAAAGCTGTGGAATAAGTAGTTGGTCATTCCCACCTAAGGAAGATTACCAGTAAGGTGTGTCAAGGACCTGTGGTAATTCACAGTCCCAAGCAATCTTAGGGTTAATAGCAGATTGATTGTTGATACAGGAGTACTCAGAAAAATAAAACTTAGAGCTGCCTGTGGGAAAACAGAATAATCTCGTATTATTGATGAAGTGGCAGAGGAAAGCCTCAAACCAGGACACATTGACAGAACACAAAGGAATTCACACGGTAGGAAAGTATCCTAATATGCGTATAACACCAGGGGCTTCGGAGTGGTATTTGGGGAGATTCTTCTGCATTATGCATGGTTCTCTGAAAATGTCTGCCCAACCCTTGTACTGCAGGAGCCAATTAGAATATTAATTATTGGGAAAGGAAGACAAAACAAAATATTGATGTGCTGCTATATAAATGTGTTTGGTTTGAATGCTGTCTGCAGTCCTTGAAAAATAAAGCTAGAGAATATGGAGAGAACCAGTGAAGGTGTCCAAAGAGACGGCACAACTTCCATACAAGACTGCAAGCTGTATGACTCACTTAGGAAACTGTATTGCTCTGGCAGGGTGCTGGAGGGGAGAAATCAGCATTGCATAGGGCTAGGAGCTGATGCAATGATCAGTCAGAATTTTCAAATGGATTAAAGGAAGATACTGGGGTTTAGTATGCAAAATGTAATCATATTTGAAATCAGGCTAGTGGTGGATATTGTGGAAGCCAAAGGTATAGGTGTATTCAAAAAGAGATTAGATGCATTCAAGGAGGTTAGCGTGATCCTTGGCACTGAATATACTGGTGTGGATGTAATCTCTGGCTTGGGATTTCCCTTTAAACCTCTGATCCCAAGCATCTGGGACGTTCTGCCAGAGATGGAATCGCTTACCTTGTTGAAAGGGTTCATGTTGGAAAAGGATATCAGACCACACTGCCTCTTGCGCTGACCCACTGTGGCAAAAGTTAGTTTCCTTAATTGGAGCCCTGTGGTTGGGTTTCTTTGGGTACTAGATACTTGATTTCATTCTCCCTGCCTGTCAACATGATGATTTTCGCAAGCAGCATTCAAATGTATTTCATTAGATACATCAGTGTCAACTGAAAAGCAATCATGTTGTAGCAGGCATTTTGTGTACCAGCAATGGCTTGACCGTATCTGTACAACGTTATCTGGCATCTCACCTTCGCCTTCTACCTGAGCCGCTGCCTCGAGTAGTCATGCAGGTTTTGTAACTTCGTTGTAACTTCCCTGCTGAGATCATACGTTGTACCTCAGGAGGGCACCTGGGAGCTAGGATCATGGCAAAGAATTTTGCCTGGATGCAAGCTGGGAGCCAAGGCTACAGGAAAGCAAGTAGCAGAATAGCCGACTACAGCACTTTGTGGTGGGAGCAGGGTTCAGGTCTGCTTGTTAGAAGTTTGGTCTTACAGGTTCACCTTTAGGTCCTGCATATGCACTATAACTTTCTCGACTCAGCTTGTAACCACACACTGACATAGTTGGCACTAGGTCAGACTTTGCACATAGCCTGCTGATAATGCCGGCAGCAATTCCTGCCAGCAGCTTAGATCGGTGCAGGTGGCGATGTTCCAACAACCACTTTGGCACACTGGTGGGTTTTTTTCTACATGGGCAGGTCTATAACAAGTCCTGCAAAACTTGTTTAACTAGCCCTTCCTTTGCACAGTTCCCTGGGTGCTCAGCCTTCCCACAGCACCTTGCCTCACACTTTGCTATAGGTATGTCCTTATTCCCTGTTTTAGGGCAATAGCTGGAAGCTTTCCAGTGGTGACTTCTTGGGGAAATGCCAGTTCAAGGAGTTCACAGTGTTCCTTTCAGATTCTTCTGGGTTTCATTTTTGACAGGTGCCTGGTATTATTTGGATAGTCTCCTGCAATAGTTCCTAGCATAAGACCTCAGTGTCCTGGAGTTTAGGTCCCTTCAGGATCTGGAGTAAGCCTGCTGGAAAATAAGGAGCCCCACAGCATTTGCTGTTTACATTGTGGCCTTTCATTGTAGCACAGCATTAAATCTTGCCCCTTCAGCCACTGGTCAAGGATGTTTTTGAGTTCAGGAAGGTTCTTGTTCATGGAAGAGTATTGAAAAATAAACTTTCCTGGATACCGGACATCCTGCTTTTGACTATGTCTGGAAACCTATATGTTCCCAGAAGGGATGTGCATAAAGGCTGGCTGTGTAATGAGTTAATCCATAAACATTGCTAATGCATGAGTTATGCATCCAAAGTTGGTGCATCCAAGCACACTTTCCATAACAGCTTATTCATCTTACCTGCTTACTGTAAACAGGAGTCATTACAGGTGGTGACTTGCTTATTCTTACTAACCAAAATATCATATCTTTCTCTCTTAATTTTGCAATTATAATAATACCTTATCTCAACATAGACTTCAAGTTATCACAGAGATTAATCTTAAGCATCTCTTAGAACATCATAGCCTAATAATGAAGAATTTCCTTTCCCTAAGACAGGCCAAACATAAAAGAAAGATGAAGATATTAATGCAGGACTCAATGAAGCATCCACTTCCCTCTGCAGCAAAACCATACTGTAGTTCCTGGTGTGAATGGATCCAATTTAAAAAAAAAAAAAAAAGCCTGACCAGAAACAGGGAGGTGCTGTGTCTCCCCTGTTCTCCCTTGTGAGCTGTCAAGAAACTGTCTGGTGCCCTCCTGCTTTCTCCCAGCCTTCCTTCTGCTTGGCTAAGTGCATCAGGCTTTTCTGTAGAGCATCTTCTTGACCCACCTAGTAACCTGCCTTTGCCCTTTTGCACATCCTGGTTAGCCACATTCAGAGAAGATGAACTGAAAATGAAACTGTTTCAGAAGTCTTACCAGGTGCCTTTTAGAGGGAAATATTAACATTACTTTGTCTTTTCAGGGAATGCTTTTCTGAGTACAATCCCTGGGCTGCGTCCTTTTTGTTGGCTTAAGCAGTTGTGATTGATAACTAATAAAAAAATGACTAATACAGAGCTCTATTCCCCCCCGCCCCCCCTTTCCTTTCACCTCCAACTGCTAAGC
>VYXH01000029.1:356076-402299 GCA_013397275.1 Burhinus bistriatus | reverse complement strand
TCACAGGATGCAGGTGAAATGCTTTTGGCTTTGGCTCTAGGTGCTTGACCTGCTCTTTCTATGAAAATGTTAGCTGTGATCCTTAAACTTTGAAGGAGTTCCAAGAGCCTCTTTTCAGCCTACTGCGACAGGTCTTGCTTTGCACCGAGCTCCTCAGACTTCTGATTTCTTTCTGACCAGCAGGATGACATCCAAATTCACGTGACGGGCAAGACCAATGTTAGTACCGTATGGTGTCATCTGTCTTAATGGTTCACTTTTCCCCATTTCAACCAGTAAGAAGCCATTGTGCCAAAAGCCATATGTGAAGATATGTGCAATACATCCTGACCTCCTGACTGTCAGCAGGAAAGAAATTCTTCAGTAAGGTCTGATTTATCATTAATAAACCCCAGCTGTATTTTGTGTCACTCTCCACAGTTATCATTACATACTTCTTAAATCTAGGCATTCTGAGATGGCGATCAGTGCCTTCCCTTGAGTACAAATGAAGCTGCCCTTCCAATTCCAAAGTGATGGAGTTGTACAACACCATGCTTAGTTTCAGTGGCCGTCCTGCCTTTGCTCCACGGAGACATTATGGTCCTCACTGAAAACAGAAGCAAAGAATTGGTTTCTTTTGGGGTTAGATGTAAATTTAGTTATCTGTATATTGTTCTCATTTTTCCCTATGGCCTTTTATGTATGAGAGAACACCCTATTTGTTTTAATATCCTTTGCAAGGTCAATCTTAGCTTACCTTTTAGATGAAAAAAAAATTTTTTTTAGGCTTCTCAAATTTCTTATGTCTGGAATTCTTGCTCTTTCAGATTTTAAAAATCTGAAGCCTTATTCTTAGATCTACGTTTGGTTTTGTCCCACCACTTTATTTTAATCTGTGATGACTTGTTAGTTCTAAAAAAATCTTGCCACCCTTCTATCCTCCTTGCTTAACAAAATGAAACTGACTGGCTTTTGCTTTTACAGATTTAGGGGCTATTTGATAAAGCGAAATGTCCCTCTCCAGGTTGTCTTGAATATTTATTTTTTTTTTCCCCTCCAGTTTTTTCATGGATGCCAACGTCCCATAAGGGTATAACATATGGTGATACCTAGTCTCTGGTTTAACCCCTGTGGTCTCTAGACAGCAATCCTTTCCTGTAGACAGTGCTGCTATCCAGGGTGGCAGACGTGGATGTCACCTGCTGGTCCGAATGGCGAGAAAGGAATCGGAAGCCTGAGGAGCTTGGTCTGAGGCAAGACCATAAATCAATGCCCTCCTCACACTGCCAGCATGGCGTGGCCACAGATGTGCCCTAGAAGATCATTTCAGCTGAGGGCAGGGCTGGTGCTTGGTGAGTGCTCAGGAACTGACTAGAAGAGGCTTCCTCAGCAGAAGGATGTTCTGCTGCATCTTCTACACCCTGAGCTCAACTACTTGCCCTGATCGTAACATTGTCTTTTAATTGCTTAATGTTGCATTTCTGCTGTAACTGCGGTTTCCTGGTTGTCCTTACATTAATGACTGCTAGCTTTTTATGTGCGTTGACTGTATCAAAATCAGATCTGTACCAGCGGCAGCCAGAGTGCAGGTTTGCTTCCTTTGTGCATATTCAACTGTGCCAAAGTGTCACGGTCAGAACAAAGCAGTACCGATGTGTGGGGTGGTTTTCTTCTTGTACTGTTGTCAGGTACTGTCCTGGGGTATGTTGTCATCAGTGATGACGTTCTAGAGCAATATGTCATTGTCCAGTCAATGTCAAACTGATACTGGCATTGGTATAAGAGCCAGTACGCTAGTGTCACCAGTCCCTTCTCTTCTTTGCATGGGCCTGTATTTTTGGCATAAAACTAGCAGTCTTGACGATGTCTTCAGTCCACCTATTAATTTCAAGCTAATACAAAATATCTTTTAGCCTTCTTGGATCTCTGTATCTATCTATATATATAAAATAATTTTATCAGTCATAGTCTAGGTGCCCTTAACAGGTTTCTACCTGTACTGACAGTTTCCTCAACCTCAGTAAGAGGTTGCTCATAATCTTCTGTATTCATAGACCCTACCGTTTGTTTTTGGGTTTTTTGAATGGTTTTGTTTTGAGTTATGGCTCTTGCAATTGTTGTCTGAGCTGTACAATACTGACACACCGCTGGCTCTGGACTATATTTTAGCTCACTTCTGGTGGATCCTCAGGGAAAAACTTCTGCACTCACCAAATCTCTCCCAGGTTGGCATTTGATTTGCAAATTACATGTGTTGACTTCAAACACACAGAGCTTTTTGGCAATGTTTGACAGGCATGTTTCTCGAGGCTGTTGATCGCAAATGTTTTTTATCCAGTCAGACAGCACTGGTCTGCCAATGAACAGGTCTAAAATTTGTTATGTCTATATGCTGTGACCAAACCAGCTGTTTCTGCTCAAACAACTGGTTATTGGTGTCTGTTGGTGCCTGATCTACATACTACCAGCCCCTTGGGCTGAACCACGTGCTGCTGGTGTTTTAAGAGTACAATGCCCATGCACCCCTCCAGTGCTTCAGAGTTACTGTAATCAGGTTCTTTTTAACTCCCTCAAGAGTTAAATCTTTACTAGGATTCATATCAGTGTGTTGGATACTTTGGCATGGGAATGCTCTAAAGCAGCTGATTCAGAGAGCTAAATTAGGTACCTGTTTCTGAAGTTCATTTAGTGTTTTAAAGGAAGTTTGTATTCCTTCTTGCTCTGCTAGACAGATGTTTCTGATTGACTCCTATGGACCACGATTTCTCTATGTACCTAGGAGTGCTTCTTCCAGTAAATACAGTTTTCCATAGCTCTAGTCTTATATTGCCAGTTCTTTCCACACCTGCTCGGAAGATTAAGTCATGCTTGACCAACCTGATGGTCTTCTACAATGAAATGACTGGATCTGGGGATGAGGGGACAACAAGGCATGACAGTTACCTTGACTTTAGCAAGGCTTTTGACACTGCCTCCCACAATATTCTTGTATCCAAGGCAGGATATTAGGGACTGGGCAGATGGATGGACAGCTAGAAGATGGGCGAAATGCTGGTTGGATGACTGGGCTCAGAGGGCAGTGGCTAATGGGTTGTACTTTAGAGCTCTGCAGTTCCCTGCTTGTTGCTGGGGTGTGTCCTATTCAATGTCTTCATCAATGTCCTGGAGGAGGCGATGCAATGCACCCTCATCAAATCTGTAAATGATAAACGCTTGAGGGCAGGGCTGCTTTTCCTGGGCAGGCTGGAGGAATGGGCCAACAGGAACCCCATAAAATTCATCAAGGACTAATGCCAAGCCCTGCCCTGGGGAGGAAGAGCACTGGGACAGGTTGGGATTGCCTGGCTGGGGAGCAGCTCTGAAGAAAAGGCCATGATGGGCAGCAAGCTGTGAATGTGCATCAACACCTGCATTGCTCGTCTAACAGACCGCAGCCCATGGAGTGTTTAGCTGAGGTAAACTAGCTAAGCATAGCTGTTAAGTTTTACATCACCCAGCATGATTCAGGTCCTCTGTAGTAGTAGCATGACTTGCCCTATGACCTCTGAGCAGTAAGCTCAGCCAGGCTCACTGCATAGTCTTAAACACGAGGGTTTCTTTTAAAATTATGTGAACTGGGGTGTCAAGGTCTTTTTATTTCTACTCCAGCCTCTCAAGATCTTCCCTGTCTTCTTTAAGGGTGTCTGTTGGAGCCTGTGCTGCCCCTATATCTTTCTGATATGATGAAGAGCATGGTACATTTGTAACATAAACATGGGAAGGAGGAAGCCATAAACGGGGTCTGCATCTTTTCTAATGTGCTGTTAACCTATACGTCCAGTTCACTGCTGATTATCTTTATGGTAACATCTTTATTGCTGCCTTCTGTCCGTCTTCTGCTGTGACAATGATGTTACTGTGAAGAGCAGTGATTCTGGCATCTGTTTCCAGTTAAATTTTGCATTTTCTCTTCATGATTAGCAGCACATCTGGCTCAGGACTTGTGCTGGTTTCACAGATCTGCTTCGTGCAGTGCCCAGATTGCATGTTCACCCTTATGTGACACAGACCTCCCAAAGGAGCATCTTTCCCTCTGCCTTGGTGGCTGTGTTTGCTCTGGTAGGTAGAGCAGACATGAGCCCCTTCCCCATACCTGAGGGCCATGGCACTGTGCGGCTCACATCCATAGACCTGAACTCCTTTCTGTCCCCGACTAGGGTTGTCTCACCCAAACTGCCTCTCCTGAGCTTGTGCTGTCCCTTGAATTTTCTGGGAATGGAGTAGTTGCCTCAGGCAAGACTTCTGGTGGGTACTATGCCACCAGTGAAGCAGTAGGGGGCAAAACGGAGTATTTCACAGCTGTTGACACAGCGAGGTGACTGGATGGCACATTGGCAAGGGCTGGTGTCAGGCAATTTGGCATCGACCACTGATTTCCAGAGGAAGGCCAACAATACTGCCTCTGGGAAGGGAATCAAGATCAATGGCATTTAGGCCCAAAAGCCCCTTTATTTTCTGCTTACCCCTTGGAAACTTCAGGTGGGTAGTACTGCAACCAAGGCTACTTCCCCCCCACACCCCGCCTAAATCAAAAGGAACCTCAGAGGAGGTTGAGGGGAGACCTTATCACTCTCTACAACTACCTGAAAGGAGGTTGGAGAGAGATGGGGACTGACCTCTTCTCCCTAGTGACAAGTGATAGGACAAGAGGAAATGGGTTCAAATTAAGCCAGGCAAGGTTTAGTTGAATATTAGGAAAAATTTTTTCACTGAAAGGGTTATCCAACATTGGAATAGGCTGCCCAGGGAGGTGGTGGATTCGCCATCCCTGGAGGTGTTTAAAAAAAGGGCAGACGTGGTACTTGGGGATATGGTTTAGAAGTGGTTTTGTCAGGTTAGGTTAATGGTTGGACTTGATGATCTTAATGGTCCCTTCCAACCTTAACAATTCTATGATTCTATGAAAAAATTTCTTGAAAAAGAAATTTCTCTTAACTAGGTGAGAAACTTTTAATCTGGCACTTTTTTAGTGTTGAAGTTTATTTATTCCTCTGGTGTTGCAAAGGGCTCTTAGGGTGGGCACGCGCTGTGTTTGCAGTCTGGGGTTGCAAACCGGAGAGCACAGACCCCACTCAGGAGGAAGGCTGGGCTGTGGCGCCTTTCTGGGTGTTTTACATCCACTTGAGGGCACCATAGTATTGCCGATAGCAGCGTTTTTGCTCACTGCATGGTACTGTTCCCTGCATTTTAAAGGCACCTTTTAGAAAAAAAACCAAAACAATTACTTACTTCATTTAAAACCCCCACCATCTTGTGAGAATACCTATTTCTGATCTGGTTTATCTTCTCCTGGATTATGGGCATCTAGCCCCAGCACACAACACCCTCTGTTATGGTACAGATCTTATACCAACCCTTTCAGTAACTCCTAAACAGGGGGATGAGCTTTGTGGATGAACAGACTCAAATGGAGAGAAAATAAGGAGTGATTTAGCTCTGACCTCTTGTGAGATAGGAACTTTGCTTGGAGAGTAGGGGTGGGGACAACTCATTTATTTGAGCAGGGCCTGAAAGCCGAAGGCAGCTGCTGTGCCCAGCATCGTGGGTGGGCTGGGCATGCAGCCCCCTGCACCATCGCTCCAGCAAGAAAAGCCTCCTCCATTGAGATGCTGAACTCCTCCTTCCTTCCCATGTTCTTCCTGTGCTCGCTTCCCATCCTTCCTCTCCCTTCGCTCGCTGCTTTAATCTTGGCCTCAGACGTTTCCAGCCGCAAACAGGCTAAAGCAGTCGTGTTTATTTTTACCCTCTGCAACATCCTCTGCAGGCAGGGGCAGGTCCAGATTTGAGTGCAGCTGCATTTGCTCGGCAAAGACAGTCCCTTAAACAAGAAGGTCACCTTCACGTGGCTGAGCAGGCCTGCCTGGTATCGCACAGCTCCCGAGAGCAGCAGGACCCAAGCAGCCTTGGGTCATCCTGCATCCACTCCAAGATGTGGTGTCTTGGCTTTGTCGCTCAAAGGAGGGCGATGCTGAAGGTGGCTGATGGATGGTTACTTGCCGGTTTTAGGCAGGTTCTGAATTTTGGCAGAGAGGGTTGACTGAGGATCTGACTAAACTGGAAAGGACGAAAGGGTGGTCTGCTCCTGCTAGGGACAATTGCTAATCATGCAGGAGTGCTTCAAAGCACTGCAGAGAGCTGCCCGGGGAAACTTCCTGAGGGGTACTTTGAATTTAAGCTTATTACCTTGGAGGAATAAAAAGGAGGAGGTGTGTGCTTCTCTGGCAAGTGCTGTGGGCCTTGGAGTTGTGCCTCAAAAGTGTTTCTGTTCGTATTTCAGGGGCTGGGCCACTTCAGGCTTGTCAGAACAAGACCAGGCTCTGAAATGCATAAAGCTTCAGTAGGAGAGATCTGTCCCACAAAGTGAGGAAGAGCAAGAGTAGATTTAATTTGGGGCTCAGCCCAGGACTCCGAAGGGCCCTGGCTGGCAGGGCACCAGGTGAAGAATCAGGAAAAATGGTTTTGAGTCTCAAATCTACCGCCGGGTTGCATGACAAAGTGCATGGCCTCTCTGAGCCCCAGCTTCACCAGCTGCATGCTGCACTTAATTATGCTCAAATTCAGTGGCCTAAAATGTAAGGGTGACATTGCTGTCTAGGTTTGCTTTTGTTATTTATGGCGTCGCTGAGGACCTCATCTTTCTCAGTGACTCATCTCTTCCAGAGCGCCCCTGCAGCTGATGAAATTTCACCCAGATAAAAGGCTTTAGGCAGGCTGGCATTGGTCTAAGGGGCGGGAAAGACGAATGCCTCTTGTCGCTGGGTCAGCTGCTTGCTCGCCAAATATTTCTCTCTCTGAGATTTTAGCTTTGTTGAATGAGGTTGGTGATCAGGCTGTGAGATTTGGGACCACCGGTCATTCCGGTGAGCTTGTGCCAGCTGGAGGTGAGGAACAGGCTGCGCTGTCCACAGAGGCTGCAAACTGGACGATGGCTGATTTTTCAGAACTGTTTGGAGAAGGAATAGCGATAGAAATAATTCCTTGGATTTCCACAGCGAGAACCCAGATGTCTCCCCCTCGCAGAACTGTTGCACTGGGAGAGCTGCACAAGGGTCTCCTGCCATCCTGGTCAGCCGGTGGTACCTGCACTGTGTCTGGCTTCATATATTCTGAGTCAACGTATGGTCTGAAAGCCCAGGGATCGGCTCCACAAGTCGTTGTGTGCGTTATGCCCTTCCTCTGCCAGGCCAGCTAATCAACCAGTTTTCTATAAAGAAGTCAGAACTATGAACTGTGAACATTGACTCCAGGAGCATTTCTGAGTCACCCTTTTAAAGCAGATTGGTATAGGTGTTAGAAGAAAACGGTTCCTGTTCACCAGCATCTAAGAGATAACTAACAGGCACCTGCACAGTTCAAAAAGGCATTGAGAAACAGGCTTGACTGTATGCTTTTGTGGGGTGTTTCTATCACTCCAGGGGCCTGTAGGGTCTCCTCCGGCTGTCTATGAACTCTGTGCTCTCCCTTTGAGGTGCTGGGTAGCTCAGCTCTGCTCCTTTCCCTTCCTGCCCAATTGCTCCATCCATGCCACAAGGAGTGGTTACCTGCAAATCCCACTCGCTCCTTGCTTTTTTTTTTTGCATAAATCCATTAGCTTGGCAGCCTCGAGTACCTTTATGCCTCATCTTCTTCAGTGCACTTTTTTCATATAAGTTCTTACTTTGTCACAAGTGGACCTCCTGGCCACCATCTCTGATGCAGCGAGATACAGATTCCATCTGTGCTGCCGCAGAGCCATCATTGCAAACCTGGTTTGTATTTCTAGCTCTATCTTGTGTGGCAGCAGTGCCCAGAATAATCTTTGCCTCCCCGTTTTCATTTCATATGGAAATCCTATTCATTCAAACTGACTGAAATACCCACATGCAGTGGAACATAGGGATGAAGGTGTGAAGGACTTTGTCAATAAATTTAGGTAGAGATTTAGGTGGCTTGCCTTCTTTTTTTTTTCCTGCCCCACATCTCTTGTGAATATAAACTGGGAAATTAGTATTAGAATTACATCACTGGAGAGAGGTGCAACAAGAAGGGCTCAGTCATAGGTGATGTTAGCTGGAGAAAGCTGCTCCTGGGCTTTTTCTTGGACTGCTCTAGAACACAGCAAAGCATATGCAAAAACCTGCTTAAAGAGGCCTGCTTGTGCTTAAATACATGTATGTGTAAATGATGATTTTATTTTTTATAAAAAAAACATTTGGTGTGTCTGCAAAGTTGACATTAAAGCACTGGTTTCACAGCGTGAAGACAAAATCAAAGCAATCCTACTTGAGGCTTGGTGTCAAATGGTACTCACTGCATTGTGGCTTTACAACGTAAACACGGTCATGTCAGGCTAGAGATTATGTCAGGCTAGAGATTAACATTTTCCATTAATTTTACTTGTTGCATAAACAAAATAGGATTATATGTATTTTTGCTTTTGAAACAGCATATTTAGCAAGCATGTGCTACTGCTGGATCCCAATTAAAGGTTAACTACAGTCAGCTGTCACGTTGGTCTCTTATCAGTTGTTTTCTATCTGTGAAGTCAACCTGCATATACTTCTCTGTCCTTGGTTTTTGCAATTACATCTGGGTAGTTTGGTTTACCTTTAAGACGGTTGGAGTGAAAATAAATAATAGTCATCAGTGGGTTCATGCATAGAAGTACCAGGTGTGTGGTTGTCATCCTGTCCATGGCTGATCCATCTGCATGTTCAGGGACTCAGAAGTGTACCTGGATTTGTCACGTGATGGAGGGAGAAAAAAGTCTTGGAAATAAAATGACAGAGCAAAGCTTCATAATACTCTATAAACAGGGAAGTATTTTTCCATCACTGCTGCTCTTGCTATTGGTATTACCATAAATAGCACCTGTTACACGTGGTACACATACCTGAGGGTATATCCTAGCAAGTATCCTAGAAGTAATGATATATGGTAATCAGGGTTAATCTGCATTCCATTTTTACTTTCACATTTAGAAATGTTCTGGGTTTTTTTGAGAGGAATGAGCTAGGATGCACCTGTAAGTTGCTAGAGCATGTTTACTTCTATTATATTAACTGGTTTTGTGATGACTCCAAAGAAGGTCAAGATCCAGTTGTTTTACCTGCTCTGCAAATGTCCAGTGACAAACAAGCACACGGAACAGAAGGCAGGAAAGAAAGGGCTAACAGAAAACATTTGATTATAAAGGAAGTTAATGTGCATTTTGATGTATCTTCACTTGCCATTGTTTCTTTTAGCATTTTAGAATCATAATATCTGTGTGCAGCTAAGGCACATCCAAACCCAAACACTTGTGGTGTGGTTTCTTGTGGACATCAGTGCTAGAAATGCTTTATTTGCAGTGAAAAATTATTTTGTTCTTAGAAAATAAAATTAAAGGGAAAAAAAAAATCTTCCTGCATTCCTGTTTATCTTCATTGAGATTAAAACTTTCACAGTAAACTCCTAGTTCAGACAGTAAAGTGTTAATTACTTAATAAACAATAACAATGAACGACAATAACCAGCAATAATTTTTTTGGTAATAATTTCCTTTCATTTACTTAGTTTGTTTTCTCAGTTGTTCTCTTCTCCTAAACACCACCTCCTGTTGAGATTTCAGTGTCGGGATGTGCTATGTAACAGAATGCACAAAGACCTCGCTCTTAATCTCACCATTATCCTTTTCAGCACCAAAGTGGTTGCATGACCATGTGGCATCTGAATCATTTTCATGGGTTTACTGTAAATGGCAGAGGTGTAATAAAACAGGAACTGGAACGCTTCAGTGCTACTGCACCAGTGAAGCAGTTCCCGGTGATGACATCGATATTTGTGGACCTCCTCTTTTGTCAAAATGTCCTCAGGACTATTTTTCAGAAGTTTGATCTTCCAGGGACCTCTTCCTCTCCTGTTGTTATGATTATTTAGTGGGGTGGGATTTTCTATGTTCTACTCATTTTTTGTGTTCTCTTGTTGCCTGAAATGACTTTTTTGGGTCTAGACATGTGTTTTTTGATGCTCTATTAACAATCCGCTAATCCTCCATGCACCTGAAACACAGATTCAAACAGCAGGCAAGGAAGGCTAGCTAATGAAACAGCTAAACCTCTGCTTGGTGTTTTTTCAAACCATATAGTTTGCTGTGGACACATGAATTTGGGCGGGGGGGGGAGGTTCTTCCAAAAATAAATATTTTTTTTTAGCCAATCTGCATGGCACTTTTAATACATTCTTTTTCTTTTTTTAATAAATGTGTTTAAAGTGACATTGTTTTGACATTTAAAATAAAACCAGAATTGCCCTTTTCCTCGTTTGTTTTGATTTCATTTTTTCTCCAGATTTTGGGAGTCTAAAGGTGACACTTGAAGTCACAATAAACCAAACATCTCATGTTGATAGTTGCTGAAGAGAAAATGTGTGTGAAATTAAAATTTTCACGTTTGTTTTCTACTGCGTGTTCCATTCTTATATTTGATCTGAAAAACCAATCTATTCTTTGCCATAGTTCACAGTTTATTAGTAAAGTACTGTTAGCATGCATGATAGCAAACAGAGCCAACGTGAATGCTGTCCTCCTAAATCCTGCTCTTGTTACCGAATGGGTTGCAGGCCCTGGCTCCCATGCTCACCACAACTGCGTAGCAAACAAAATCACCGGTGGATGCCCCGGGATGGGAAATGCTGCTGCTGCTGCCTGTGAGCAAGACAGAGCAGACAGGGAAGCTGCAGCAAGATCTTCCCTCCCCGCCACCTCCTGCAGGTCCTGACACATGCGAAGGTAGGAGGACCTTATTAGTCAGGTTAACATGCAACAAACATCATTATTACTGCCACAACTTTTGCTGTGGATCATAATTTCTCATGTCTGGAAAAACGCAGTAAGAGGAGTTACCTGTCTTTGCTGAAATACCTGCACTGGGCATGATCATCACTTCCATGTCCTGCATAACCTGAAGTGGTGGAGGGAGCTCTGCCCCAAAGGTCCTGGTAAAGGTCTCACTCGAGCTCGTGATACTGTCCTTCTGCTCAACCAGAGACAAGGTTTTTGTTCGTCCCTCAGACCAGCTCTGCTGTCCTTTGCCACTGATGAATCAGTTCAAGGTCATTTTATTCTCTGTGCAGATGACTTTTCTCCTTCTTTCTGAAGCAGATACGACATTGAGGAGTCTGGTGGGTGCAGAAGCGTGCGGGACCCAGCAGGAGCACAGAGCTCTGAGAGGGTGGCCTCCTACCACAGGATGGTACCTGTTGGGTCAGCTTAGCACTTGTCCCAGCAGCCTCTCCAAAGACAGAGCTGGGAACTGGGTTGAGGTACCCTCCAAAATACTGTCACCTTCATGTGTGTGGTTGCCATCAACTCTAGTCTCAAATGAGATCAAGTAATGAGCTGCGTCATTTGTTCACACTTTGGAGATTGTATAAAACATGATTAGCAGGGTACATGGTGTGGGTACAGAATAGGAGGTTTAATATGAAATATTTATATCCTGGGCTTTGGGCATTTCCCAGCTCAGCTCTACTTCACAATGAGCCGAGAGCTTCTTAAGGGTCTTGGCCAGTTATGGGAATAGCTGTGACCTGTCTGAGCGTGGACAAACCCTCCAGCCCCGTCCAAAGGAGATTCACATCTCCACAACAGATGGTATCAAGTACTGGCTTAATGGAAGAAAGTGTTAGAGCCTTTCCTGCTTGGCCTAATGAACAAGAAGTACACAGGGCAGAAGGAGGGAGGAAAAGGGGGAGAAGTTTGGACCAGAATGGCCTCCACTGTTGGATCTGATCTGTAAAGGGAAGCAGGTCCTGAAGGTATAAATGCTTCAGTCCATATGAGTTTGGATGTACCCTCCTACAGGACTGCCGTGAAGCTCTTACCATCTTGTCACAGGAATCAGGGAGGGTGAAAGGATGGTTGAGCAGTAACCTAAACACTCTACGGACACGTGCTTCTCCTAGTCTTTTGTTTCTTTTTACGTGTTCACACAAGCCTTGCTGCTCTGCTGACTGCTCTGGATTCTCCAACGCCCTCAGTTGCTTTTAGATGAAACTTGCCTTTCTGAACATGATTTCAAGTACATGGGGGAACTCTAAGGTGTCTGTTCCCTTCGGGGTGGTAGTTCTAGGTATCAGACATTCTGTCGAGGACAATGCTCCTCATACATGTGTTTCCCAGGGTAGCTACAGGAGAAAAGGTATGTCTCTGCTTACTTTCAAAGGCCAGTTTGAGAGGTGACAATGCAGGCATTTCTGAATGAAAAATACCTTTTGGTAGCCGCTGCTAGCTAGGCACAGTTACTGGCATATAGCATGATAAAATCACTCCCAGATTGTGTGGGTCCCAAAGGAGAATGTTACACTAAAACTAGAGAACACGCTTGATTTCTTGCCCATTGTTTTATAATGTGTTTGAAATCAGTGCGTTGCATACATTTCAGTTTCCATTGCTCTAATGATCTGATGATTTCCTGAAACACTTTTTATGGAGTTTCCACTGACCTTAAAATAATAGTAATTTTTAAAAAGTGGTGAAGTGCAGACTTTTATGAGACAAACAGAGCCAGACTTCTCTTTCAAAAATATGATTTTTGCAAATGTGCTTGCTTCTAAAAATCTCAGAGCTGTTTTTCAGAGTGACAGGAATAACATAAATGCCAGAGTAAGCAGCAGATGATTTTACAACACTGAAATCTCCGTACTGAATGAGCAAAGCATTCATTTACTGCATACAGAAATAGGTCCAGAAGAAGGTCTGAATGCCTTTCAAACTACCAGTGAATAGCATGGAAGCGCTTGTGTCTTGTGGCCACCTTTGACTCCGTGGGAAAGTCATGCCTTCATATGAATATTTGGAAAGAACATTTATCCTGTCATAATCTGCTCTTATTAAATGCACTCAAGTTTATCTTTTCCTTCTTTCCCTCCCTATTTAAAAGTTTCAGGATATTCTACTCTCTCAGCATCCTGGTTCTTTCTGCACAGAGACACTGCAACTGTCTTACTCTGAGTTTGAGCACTCAAAATTCATTTTCTTAGCCTTAGTTTCCTAATCCTATTTGCTCAAAACCACACTGCTCTTTAGGAAGGTTTTCTCAGCCTTTCTCCTTCACTCCTGCTGGACTCCATGGTTATCAGAAAGCTGGCTCTTTCCCCAAAGTATTTTGACAACAAAGCCTCACACATGGAGACAGAAAGATTTCCTTTACAATTTCAAGCACGTATATGACTCAACATCTTTTCTTCCTCTCCAGTTTTGTCAGACCAGCCTATTCCTAAAGGAATGATTACCTAAAGGTTGGCAGACTCTTGTCCTTATTGGTCGTCAGCGGTGCCAGTTAGGTAAATGTTTAACAGATTGAGTATCAGTTGTCCGTAATACCAAAGAATCTCTAAAATCTGCAGTAATTCAAGCTCAGGTAATCGAAGATGTGCTTAGACTTGGACATACAGCTTTTGCAAAGACGTTTAAGCTCCAAAAGTGGATTGGGTTTTGCTACTCCTCTCAGTTCCAGGGATCCCCTGATGTCCTAGTCCCCGGATGTGGTGGTTTTGTGAACTGTTCTGTCCCTGCCCCTTTGGGAAATAGTAGGAAAATAGTAAGGAAATAGAGCTGCAATAAGATGCTAGCACAGCTGTGTCTGAACTCTTCCCAGCCTTACTTCAAATCAGATGGGAAACCAGCTGCGAGAGAATGGAGCAGGTATCTCCTTGGTTGGGGTGTGGTAGAAGAAAGGCACAGCATTCAAGGTGGGGAGATGGTCAAAGACAGGTAGAAGAAATGAGGCTTTTCTGGGTAAACTGTGGTGAGGAAATATCTGATGAAGAATCTCTCTGGGGTTGGGTGAACACTTGGAGATTTGTACATACAGGCTCCATGAGTCATAATCACTAACTATTATGAAGAATCAAACCCAAATGATGTGGATTTTTCTATCAGTTTTTAAGTAGTCTGAGCTCTAAGAAAATCCAAATTTTGAGATAGAACTGCTTTCTTCCTTTTCTTCCACCAATCCAAACAGATAAATATTTAATTTAAGATTTATTGATGGAGAAGTTACCCTATGGCAAACAGTGAGGGTAGTTTGGACATGTTAATTTCGTCACAAGGAAAACTCAATGCGTTAGTCCTATACCTCTGGTAGAAGTTACTGACCCTTCATATATTTCAAAATAAAATGGAAGTGTTTAGGATTTAGTTTTTTGGACCATAGATTACTTGTTAAGACCTTGCTCGTTTTATCATAAACTTGTCTGAAGATTATATACCACGTATCTAATCTGTCATCTAACCTTCACTTGCTAATCTGTGGTATTTATAGAGTGCTAATCACTAGATTAGGCATTTATCTTCAGTGACACAAGACAGACTTAAGTTTATTATGATAGTGGGCTCCATACTACATTAAAATGTTTATCATCTCAACCACTCTTCTCAGCAGGGGAGGGGGCTGAAGGGAGGAGTCACCTTTTCAGTGCCACTCTGGAGATGGCATTACTAGCCTGGAGCATTTTCTAACTTTGCTTTTTCAAAACTGTGCCCATTTTCTACCTTGCTTTCCAGCATTTTCCACTTGCTGAGCAATAATAATAGGTATATCTATCTATATTTAGAATGACAGACGGTGACCGTCCCAGTGCTGATAAGGGTGACTGTACAAACACTGTCTCCTTGGTGGGGCAGCCGCAGAAAAATGGCACAATCTGGTATGAGGTCATTTCTGGTTTATTTTATAATCTCTACACCCCCTCACCCTCCCAAGGTGTGCCCTTATAAAAATTTGCCGATTTACCCTTATAAAAATTCACCAATTTTTCTAGTATGAAGAAAGCAAACAATTGATGTTGGGCAGCTTAAAACCTAGTCATGTCTCCAGATTCACGCCCCTTTCTATACACTGCTTAAAACAGAGCCTTACCTTTAACGAAGGGAGAAATGGTCCAGTAGCAGCACGTCTGCTATGGTGTGCCCAGCTCTGCTGCAACTGCAAAGTGAGGACTGCTTGGGTTTTTAGATGAAGAAGGCTCTGACCCCGTGTTACCGAGAGGCAGGATAAAGCTGTTCAAAAATCATGGAAAGAGTCTACTTGTCCAGCTGGAGTTTGTTTGTTTGTTTTAAACAACCATGAAAGCCCTTTTGGGTTTATTTATGCATTTGCACACATAGAAATCCATCGCTGTTTCAGATTCGTAAGAAGCTCACGAGTTAAGAAATATGTTCCTGTGTCACCCCATCTTCTGCCCAAGGAGCATCACTGAGTTGATTATTTACTTTCTGTACTAATATTTTAGTCTCAGATTTGGTTATAGCTCCAGATGGCACATGTTTGCATTCACATTTGCAACAGCTGAAGTATGGGCGGGCAGTATAAAGTCTCTCACAAAATGTCCTCGGTCTAAACTGAAGACAAACGCTCTCCCTTCTTCAGCCAGTGACCAGCACCTGCCAAAAAGTCACTTTAAATGCTACTCCAGTGTGTCTGGAAACAAAGAACAGCAGAGCATGACAGAAACGTAGATGCTCGGAGTAGGTTTTTAGGAAGCGGGCTTCTCAGAGCTCCTTCTTCACGTCAGGATGTGGGGCAGAAGTTCAGAGTCATTTGCTTTTTCTCTAACTCGGGCACCAGAGGCAAATGTAAAACAGGCCGTTTCAGTGATAGACAACATTTCACTGCAGGGCCTCCTGGGGCAGCTACCTCTCTATTAATTTGCTACTTCTAGTCAAATGGCTGTCACCAAAAAGATGCTGATTTTACCAGACGTAACAAGCAAAGTGCTTAACTGCACACGCTTAACTTCAGTCACTTGAGAAGTTCACCCACTAACCTTCAAGATAAGCTAAACATACTTAAATTAACTGGATTTATAATTTACATACCCTTGCTTCAGATATAAGGGCCAAATCTTGGCTTGCCATGGCATTACCTGTTGGAGCATAAGCTAAAGACACCGTCTCAGAGCTTGTTTCAAAGCTGAGCAGGCTTTAACTTGGGGATGATGCTTCCCACTATCTGCCTAACCAAAGTAGGCAGTCTGAATGGTAGCTCTCGGTTCCTCTAGTTGAGAAACAAATACGTTTATTGCTCAAGAAAGATGGTGTGCACCATAGGACAAGGAGGCTACGGAACCCTTCTAGAAAGATACTGGTTTTATTACTGTCTCCTTTAGTCATACTAAGGCTGTTAGTGAAGTCAGGTGTCCTCCAAAGTACCAGTGACACAAGATTCACCCAACTCCTCCCAGAAAATGAAATGTATAAAAGTCCTAGAGAAAATCCTCTTCTGAAGTTGTACATATGTTTATAGGGCAATTAAATGTTTGTACGGGAGACCAGAGAGATAAGAGATCACTGAATCAAGGAACACGTGCGCGTATCAGACTGGTGTGTCAGACAGGATGTCCTCAAAAAGGCTGCTGTCAGCTTCCTAGGAGGGTGTTTCCTTCTTGTAGCCCATATGGCTATAGATGGCTATTGCCATAAAATTGTGGAAGATTATTCTCCTCCACAAATGCATCTGCCTCCAGTCTCACCTTTTAGGAAAGTAGGAGAGCTCGCCATCACTGCTTAGTAATAACTTAGTTACCATATACGCTGTGCACCAATACCTATAGTCCAACATATATGTACTTGTCTATACAGACACTCCACTGTAAGGACAACGTCAGATTTTCTGCCCCACAGTTAAATTATGATAGTCTTTTAAACAGCTCACAGGATTGAGTGAATTACTCTGAAGCGCAGTGCCTTCAAAGTTTCATAATATGAATGTTTGCTGATACAAAATTATTCAGAGGAAGACGAGGACTGTCAGAAGAATTGCAGAAGGGCTTTATGAAAATCATCAACTAGGTGTCAAATGGTAATTCAGTATATATATATGGCAAAAGATGCACATAAGCTATAGCACTCCTGACTCCACTCCTGGCTAAGATGAGAGCTTCTGAACTGATGACTATCACTCAGGAGTAAAACTTAGGGGCTGTGACAGTTTCACAGCAACAACAGCTCAGTGTTCAGGAGCGAATTCTGGGAAAGACAAAACAAAGAACTTAATTCTGTCGCTGTATAAATCCATCCTCTCCTAAGTCCTGGATACTGTGTCCTGTGCTGATTCCTCATTTCCCCTTAAAGAATATATTAGAAAATATATGGGGCTAAGAAAAGTTCAAGGAAGGGTAACAAGATGATCAAAGGCATGGTACCACTCCAAAGAAATAACAATTTTGGAAGCTATGTCTATTTAGTTTGAACAAAGGATGACTGTGGGAGTCTTACCGAGATTTATAAAATAAAGCAAGCTACAGACAGGGTGAACAGAGATTGACTGATTCCTTTTTTTCCCCAGTACAAGAGCAAGAAGGCACCCAATTCAGTGAATGTCATGAAGTTGTGCCTCACGTAAAGCATCCACAGAGCTCCTTGACATAGGCTAACGTGGATGTTCACGTGGCTTCAGGAGCAGGCTCCATGAGATAACAAGGTAGAAATTAATTGAGAGTTATTAAATACATAAAATTACTCTGGTTCAGGAATTCCCTAAGCTGCAAATGATTGAATGCAAGAAAAGTACTCATGAGCAGAGCAGTACATATCTTGCACTCTTCCTGAAGGACTCAAGTTTGCCTACTGCCAAGGTAAGGATGAGATGGCCACTTAAGCTCCTGTATTATCAGACAAGTCTCTTCAGCCTTCCAAGTATCATACTAGACATATTGAGGCTACAGGCTAAGAGCCAAAAATACTACATGCCTTATACTTTTGGACCCAATAGGATGTTTAAGAATGTGCATAAGTCACTGGATTTTTAATAGTAACAAATATCCCTCAGCTGCTGCTGACTTCGTTACGCTGACCCTGCTGTGGCACACTGGTCAGAGAGGGTAGAAGCCTGGGACCATCTATGCCTAGCAGGCAGTCTTCGCAAACCTGAGAAATCCAGGGATTTTAGGAAAATGGTTGCATCGCATGTAAATCACCTAAACAACAAAGATGATGAGCTATATTACGTATATATTACCTGCAGCAGTAATATACAGGCGTGCAAAACAACATTACTCATGGGAGAGACAGAGACAGCAGCCTTCCTTGTAGCAGGACAATTCCCAGCAATGGTGTGAATATCCACAAGCTGTTTGTAGCAATTTTGTGTGTGGACTTACGATACATTTTTTTGTTGTCCGAATGGTGGCACTTGTGCCCCAGGAGCAATTCTCATGGCTACAAAGAGAATGTGGTGGCAGTGAGTATTTGTGTGGAGTGCGTTCTTTGTTGTTTGAAAACGTATATAAATGCAAAACGGAAAAAATAACACTGATGTGACTGTGTCTTACTGTTCTCAAACCACCATGCTAGAAACAGCTAAAATCGACACATGTCCATGGGGATTTCTCATATCAAAAATTTGTTTTTTGTATAGTATACTTTCTTAAAATTTGAAAGTAAGAAGCATTGCTCCTGTAGCAAGAAGACTGTAGATGCTTGATATCTAGGTGCATGGCTTCAATCGTTCTATAGGTAAGATTTAGAAAGAAAAAGTAACTATTGTCTAATTTATGAGGTGCTGGTTCTCTACATTTGAGAAAATCAGGTCACAGCGAGAGCTCAATTCAGGCAATTTTGAATCAGAACCACCAGGATCAGTTTCACCTGCAATTCAATATTGTCTCATAATTCTAAGTAATCTTTCTCTCAGAAAAAGCTGACAATGTGTCCTTAGCGTTGTGCTGAGGCAGCAACCTTTACTCTGTATTTTTGGTAAACAGTCATAAAGCTATTATAATATACCAGGAATTCCTGTTAGAAAAATATAATTTGCTTCTGCCTCTTAGAACTATACGCAATCAAAGGAAATCAATTATGATAAATAGAAATGGTATCCAATACCATATGTTACTGACATCAGGACTGTCTGCATATGACTGATACAGACCTCAGAAAAAAAAGCAGGAAAGGAACCAATTTAATCTGGAGTAGAACTTTAATAAGGACAATTAATAGGAACTGTGAAATGCTGACATGACCAATGAGGGTGAAATGATGGTGAACTGTGAAACAGTGACGATTTCAGCTGAAGTCAAGGATCTTTTTCCTTGGAGTAGAGGAGTTGTTTTTATCAGAGCTCACTCTCCTACCTAGATGATTTTAGCAAGCTCAGGCTCTCTTTCTAGTACAGCCATTAGCCAATCTATGTAATTAATGAAGAATCTCAGATGGCATTAGCCCTGCAAGTGTAGTTCATTCCACTGAACCTCAGCCAAGCTAGAATTTTACAAAGAAAATAAGAATGGGACTTTCTGGGGACTTCTCTGTTGCTGTGTCATTTAACCTAAAAAGCTCTCTGATATCCCAGCAATGGACAACAGTAAAGAGCTGGTGAATGGATGGAGAGGTGGAAAAGCAAATCCCATCCGGTGTTCAGTGCTCTGGGCTCCCTTGACTTTCACTGTAGTTAGCGGTAGTTGCACCTCAGCAGCACTACACTTCTAGATTGCTCAACTTTGGAGCAGTCATCTCTTCCTCCACTTTTTACCTCCCCAGAAGGGGAAAATTTTGCAACATAAATATCATGGAGAGGTAAATAAATGGAAACTTTTAAATGGCCCAGCATGGAAAAAACAAGCAGTTGTAGCAAAGAACAAATTTGTGGCTATGCATCTGATGGGATGGCCTTTACACACCTAAGGCTTGGAGATCTAACAGAAGTAGCTCTTGGAGCTGTTTCTGTTAAGACATAAGAGCCCAGATGGTAGGAATGCATAAACATTAAGCTTGGTGAAAAAATTTAGTACCTCTTCCCCTATATAATAGCAAGCAAGAGAGTGAGAAGAAGTAGCAAAAACCTGAAGTATCGATTTCTTCTTCTTAAGGCTGCATTCCTTCCATTCCTGTTACTTAATGTTCCCTGATGTTGACTAGAGAGTCCTGACAATTCTATCATTCAGCTCTTGTTCTGCTACAAAAGTGCACACATACAACAGTACAAATTGCCATTTTGCTCTCTTTCTTCATCAGTTTTATTTCCACAGCTTCTGTGAAGAATATTTAATTACACAGCAAGTCTAGGAGAAGTCCGCATGTTCTGCGTTTGAAATGATCATATACGAAATGCAGGAGATAACATTGTCATGAGCTACAGCAGCTGACTTTCTCTGAAGTTTCTCTCAAATCTCTCAGGAATGTGAAATAATTCCTATACATAATTTCCATCCCTGGGACTTCCACATGCGAGCTCCTTGACATAGGTGTCACATCCTACTGGCTACAGTGTAAAGTATGAACACTGTTAAGTGCTCTATGAAAAGTAATGGTAAACATCCACAGCATCTTCAAGTGGCTCCTTTTAACAAGAAATAAAAGTGACTCCTCAAGCGACCGCTACCACAGCATCATTCATAAGTATAAATGTATTTCTGTGCACTCCAGAGCATTAGCTAGTGGGCAAGGTCAGTGTATGAATAAAAATATAGCCAACTTGTTCCTTCTTCACTTACGGCGTCATAGTTTTCACTGGGCTTCCCCTCAGGGCCAGGCTGTACGTGTTACACAGCCGGTCTTTGCAAAAACACCGCTGCTGGTGGCAGCAGCGCAGAGCCCCTGGCACGGTGGCAGAAGGCCAGGCACAGCCTGCCGTCACCGGGGCACAGTGGTGAGCAGTGCCCGTGCTGCCAGCCGGCACGAGCCCTCCCGCTCCCCTGGGGCTACGGTAGCCCAGTGTGACACTGGTAGCCTGCAGCCCTGCCTCGTTCAAAACAGACTGGTGCAAGTAAAGCTCAAGGTAACTTTACAGATCAGGGTCATATTACTTTTGCACCGCCCATGTATATAAAAAGCACGCGATGCATCACTGTGTGGCAGGAATACTCTCCCCTGCCGTCAATGCATACATCCACGCACACTGTTTCCTGCCACAGGGAACGCTGGCTCTATGGCTACCGAGATTCCAGCTGAGAAATTTGGGAAATGTCAGTGTGAGACACACCATGCTAAGAGCATCCTGTACCAGATCCTTAACAAAGAGCATGGAAGTGAGACCAAGTGGCACCAGCAGTATCGCAGTCCCCATTGCTCCACTGGAAGCAAGGGCTGCTCTTGTGTCGACAGGAGAAGAGTTGTCCTGAAAACACCAGAAGCCACGTGCAGAAGAGCCTCTGAAGTGCTCTTGAAGACTTTAACTTTTATTAGAAAGTTGCCTTCTTTTTATCATGTGCCTTGGGAGGATCAGCTTGTCCTCATACAGCAGAACTGGGTCCCTCTTTTTGTCCTGGGCATGGCACAAGAAGGGGTGGATTTTGACCTGAGAGAGATTTCAGCCCCTAGTTTATTGAAGAAAATCCTCCTCAATCAGTCTTTTACAACTAGCAATGAACTGGGCAGTTCATCACTGGGAGCATCTTTAGCAGAAGTTCAGAAGATGAAGAATTTGTTGTGGAAGTTCTGGGACCTGGACATAACTGCAAAAGAATATGCCTATCTTAAAGGAATTATTCTTTTTAATTCTGGTAAGTCCTCCTGGAAAATACACAGATCATTATGTGCTTAGAAGGACATTTGGCATTTTAATTTGCTTATAGACAAATGTTTAGTTTTACTCTTTTCTATGAATGTAGCTAAATGTTCTCAAAAATCTATTTTCCACAATTTAATGATTTTCTGCCTGAATTATTTAATTCAGGTTCCTTAGATGTGTGCAGTAGGTCACCCACTGTAAGTCAAAACAGCTTCTATTAGACAAATTTTAAGTCATAAAAAATTAACCATGTCACTTCAAACTGATTTCCAGTTCAAAGGTAATACAGCAGCCTCACCCATAGTACAGCAAAGGAGAGATGGTACATGGGTACGAGATGTGAGTATTATTAGAGGTATTTTAACAAAGACTTCCTCTGTAGCAAGAACACTGAAGAAGATAAAATAATCTGTATCATCTGATTTTCATCAATGAGGCAAAAGGATGCTGAGTTGAGGTTACACAGTTTTTATTTATTTATTTATCCATCCTTTAGTATCTCTACATTCAAAGCCTGGGACAGCAGTCACAGAGCAAACTCAGACTAGTGATTGCATCCTCCCACTTCTGGTGCCAAGTTCAGCCTCTTTAGGAAGGAACGTTGCCTAGGTCAGCACCACAGAGTGCGTGAGTCATTAAAAGCTGAGCTCTAAGTCCACTAAAGTAAATGGAAAGACTTATTGACTCCAATCTGCTCTGGCTCAGATCCCCGACTCCTTCCACAGCAATCACTGCTGTTGGCTGCACTGTCAGCAGTGTGCTATACTTGGGACTTCACCAAAAGGATACTTGAATGCTTCAGTTATTCCATGATTTTTCTTGTGGTGAATCATTTATAGGCTGCTCAAAGGCTGTAGTGACTTTATATTTGTTTCCAATAAGAGTCAAATTCTGATTCTTGAGATGTAATGTCATCCAGATGTTTGGTGTTTTCTCGTGTGTCTGTGCCGCAGCATCAAACCAGTGGAGTTCGTTTCAGTGCAAGTTATTTTCTCAAGTTTTCACAATAAAATCAGGCTGAAAGAAACCACTGGTTATATCCAGGGCGATGATATGAGGAGAAATCCCCATCTGCAGCAGCTTACACAGTTTAACTAGAAGACATTTTTATTACCTCTGTGGATAAATGTGATTTTCACTTAATGAAGGAGAAAGCAGCAGCAGAAGCAGTGTTATGTTCTGGATTTGTGCTATCTCCTGTTGCTTCCCCGGGGCGCTGTATGAGAGGTCCCGCAGGCCTTCACGCTGTCTGCAGACACCATCCAGTGTTTCAGGGGGACTCCCTAGTTCTTAGGTGGGATGACCCTATTCTCTGGAAGTGCCTCTCTCCACAGGCTGCAGAAGGCAGCTGGGAGGACCTCAGTTAAGTCTGGATTGACTCCAGCTGAAACAAAGAGTCACAGTCTAAGTCTGGGCTGAGATAGGTACTCAGGGATTATACACAGCCCAAACCACCCTTTATCTACCTGTTTTGCTGCAAACAAATCTGTACAGCTGTCATTTCACAATTTTTTTTTTTTTAATAGTTTTTGAACACTTTCCACCAAACTCAGAAAATGTTTTCTACATACATGCAGCACATTTTCAGCTGTCCTCTTAGTTTTGGCTTGATGTTTGGCCAAATCCTAATATTTTACAGACCTCACTTCTAAGCGGATTTCAGGCAGCCCCCAGCAGCAACAACACTAAACCCTCTCCTGGATCATGGAGTACCTCTTGTGGGCTCCTACCCTGTATCTTTTATTCCTGTTAGGACCACTAAACTGGCTGAGGCAAAGAAGGACCAGGCATGGAGCAGTCCAGAGCTGGGTTATGAGTTGGAGTTCAATGAGGTGCCCAGAAATGCAGCTGTAGCAGCACAGCTAGGGGAAGAAGCATGAGAAGTATGGCAGAGCTTTGCTTGTGCCCTAAATAATCTCTTGTTCTTACTATCACAAAAAAAAATCCCTTTGGGGACAAGGTGGCAGGTAGCATGGGGTGTAGGTCCTCCCACTAAAGTACAATTTGGTCAGTACTTCTGTGCGAGAGGCTCTGGCTGGGTTACTGACCATATCTGGGCCAGCAAGAACGTGTGAAGGAGAAAGCGTGTGACAACCCCTGAGGGGAAACAGGCAGCCCTGCATCAACTGAATCCAGGCTCTCCAGAACATATTGCCATCCCTGCTCTTTGCAGGGGTGCTTTGGCTAGGTGGCTTCAGAGAGGTCAAAGTGTGCATGGGTGAAGGGTACAGCTGCAAGGCCTTCTCTGGGATCCAGGCAACAGGTCAAAGGAAGGAGCAGGTAGGACTGTCCCACCACACATGAACAGCACAGAGTGAGGTGAAACTGCTCTTGTTGCTTTTGACAATTGTCTGAAAAGCAATGGGAACTGTGTGGTGAAGAGATGGGAACCATGAAAAACACTGCTGCTATTGTATCAGTGCCATATATATATTTATGGAGTTATATATATATATATATGTAAAACTCCATGAAGGCTGTGACAGGACTTCTGTTAAAAGATATGTTCTTAAGAGGTTTATAGTTCAGCTGGAAACATGTGTTTGACTGAATATTATTACAACAGATCTCAGAACAAGAAGTTTCTCATTATTTGCAAATTAAAAGCAGTGTTTGATTACATATAAAAGATGACCAAATGGTGAAATTAAGCAAATTTGAAGGGATACAAGCAATTGCAATTCCATCCCGAATATACAAAATCCTGACAACTTCCTTTCCATGAAAAATCTAACACTTGGAACCATCCTCAAGGCTTGCAGCTGGTGGTAATCCTGAGGGAGAAGCCGACTTTTCCATACCCTTTATTTCTGGCTAGCCTGGTTGCAGGCTTTGCTGAGGCTTCTTCTCCTCTGGCAGTGATGTCTAGGGAGAAGAGAGCTGCTGAGGACTGACAAAGGACAGCCAGACAGAAAGTGAAAAAAGCCCACCAGGTTGGTTTTTGCCCTAGTACAGGGCACTAGGCAAGAAGGCAGAACCTCCCATACTTAAACGAATGGTTCTGTGTGAAACACTCCCTGGTCCAAGCTATTCAGATCCTATCCCAGGAAGGTATGGAGTCAGTCACTGTAGAAGATGCTAAACTGGTGTAGAGTGTGTGCTGGGAAATAGGTTAAAATAAGACATGGGAGGCAGGAGAGGCAGAGGTCAAAACTTGGGGATTCATGCTACCCCTGTCCAGGCTGCAATTCTAGAATTGCATCTAGAAAAGATGTTGTTATTCTCAGGCGGTGAGGACAGGAGGCAACAGGTTGGTGAGAGCTACATGACACAGCAATCCCACCAGAGGCAAAGGATAAACATGGGGTGTCCTTTGAACTGAGCCCTGGCACCCACAAAAACCCTCAGTGAGCCAGTAGGTTTGAAGTTATGTGCTATGGGAGGTATGTAATTGAGGCTCAAGACTACGACTCTGTAAGGCAGAGACCTCTCCCTCTTCAGAAATGGCTGAGGAAAGGGAGCACAAAAATGGGAAATACAATTATCTATCCTACTCCTGCGGGTCATGATACATCTCACAGGGAACTTTTCTGCTCTTGTTAGACTGCAAATGAAGATATCAAAATAGCATGGTGAAACATAGTGCCTTAGTTTAGCCTAGCAAGCAGAGGCAACAATAGGAGGGAGATGGGGCTGAGTAGACTAGAAACCTATGCCTTCAGACTGCCAGACAACTCACTGCTCCAAACTACCACCTCCATCTTCCTGATGTTACCTACCTATTTTAAATCAGAGCTGGAATGTTTCCACCTACTCAGACTATGGTGTCAGCATCGTTTGGTGGGTAGACAGCACTAAAAAGCTTCTTCTCCATCTGTACTGAGTCAAAGTACCTCCTGTTACCATTTCAAAACTGGATTTAATGTAACAGGCTAGATTCCAATGTGCTTACAATGCTGCCCAATGTTCCTTCAAATTATTGAACTACGCATACCTTTTCTTTCCAAAATGTATGTTTAGAAAGATTTTATTGTTTTCTAGAGAAAGTAGTACTATAAGCTAGAAAGCCAGACACCTATCATTATGAAGGGCACAGAATGAAAGTGTTTACTCAAGATTTATTATTTTATTTTTTGTTTTGACAGGATGCCATGTCCTAAAATGTCTCCCCTATGTACAAACACTGCAGCAGGAAGCTCAGCAAGCCTTGATGGAATTTATCTCAACGATGTTCAACAGGAACCTAGGCAGGTTTGCTTGGATTCTTCAGCTCATTGCCTCTCTTCAAGACATTGATACAGGTGCTATTGAAGAGCTCTTCTTCAGGCCCATCCTAGGAGAGGCCACCCTAAATGTACTACTCCTAGAAACCCTATATATCGAGCCAGACTGGCTTTGAAAACAGATGACATTTGTGCTCTCAAATACCTATTTTTGAAAAGATGAGAGGATGTTATGAGTTAAACACATTTCAAACAAATCATTGATGCATCTCTGTAAGCCATATATATTTTTGCACGATGAAGTAATTTTGTAACATTTTAGAACTAAAAGCAGAGAAATCTAAGCATTTCATGATTCCGTGTGCTTTCAAAAACCTTTAGTCTAATGTATCCAAAGACTGTCTAGGAGCAGCAGCATACTTTCCAGTTGAGCTAGGTTCAACCATATTATTTCTAGTGAGCATCTGTATAGCTGTTTAAAACTATATTATATGCTTTTGACTTTCCAGAAGTTTTTGCTTTCAGGAAAAGGGGCAGTGGCAAATTTTATTCAGTGCATCACCAATTGAAGATGAATAGATACACAAAAGGCTGATGTGGTAAAATCAGTATAAATTCTTCCTTTTCCTGGGATGTCATTCCCTGATCCCAACCCCTTTTCTGTTCTACTGAGAACTCTAGTCCTTGGCTGTAATTGCTTGATGGAGCTACCCCTTACTAACTGCTTTCTTATAGGTTCCTTTTCTAAGTCTTGGGGTAAACTGTGGGCATTAAATCCCTCTCCCATTATTCACAAAGTCCTTCCCTGACTAAGACACTGAACAATATGGTTCAAAAATTTGTTGACTAGACAAAAGCCATCGTTCAGGATTGTTTCCAGGACAGGAATAACAAAGGCTGAAAGCTACAGTGTTATGCCACAAGTAGCAGAACTAATGTAGCCCAGTTTCCTACATATTTAAGACCTTTCCCCTTTAGCCCTTCCTGCACCCTTTTATAATTACCCTCACTTCCATCCAAACAGATGGCAGATATTCCTTGGACAGCAGAAATGCTGAAATATGGTTTCCTACAGATGCGTACAATCTGTTCCTCCATCTCTTACTGCAAGAGTTCCACGTCTCCACCTCCAAGTGTGCTATAGCATGCCCCACAACATCTTGCTGTCTCCTATCTGTCTGGCTGGAGAAGAGGCAGCATGTGTTGGGGTTGGCGCCAAGCTATGTTTGTGCTGACTGTTCATCCGTCAGGATGAAAAAACCATTCAGCTTATATTTTAGCTGCAGTAAGGGAAGCTATTTGTATCTCTTTCTTGTCCCATTCCTTTTCCAATGGTTTCCATGAAACTGAAGAGGAATTAATTTCTGAGTTTTTTCTGTAGAGGGTCCAATCTCATTTTGTTTGGCAAGGGGGCTCAGATTCACCAAATGGGGACTGACAGGCAGGTGGACAGACAGGAGGACAAAGAGTATGATAGCTTAATCCACGCTTCCTTCGAAAGTCAAACTAAAATCGTAAGAAAAAGAACTCACATATATATACATGCACACATCAGCATGTATTTACATACAGAGATAGATGTTCAAAGGATTTTAAAATAAAGTCAATCAAGGAAAAAAAAAGTTTAAATAAGAAGAAGAGTTTAGTACCTACCAGTTTTGACTAAATACCACACATTTTCCCCCATGTTGGTAAATGACGAATAAATTGTAAGAATAAAGCGAAAAAAGCAAACCCCAAACAAGACAAACCAACTAAGCCCCTGGGTACTAAAGATCACGGAAGTAACAACTAAACACAACTCACCTTCCTATGTTACAAGCTAACCAAACCTTTCAGAAATTAAGCTTTTTGGATTGATGTTTTCCATGGAAAACCTTCAGGCTAGTGGTTTTCAGTAGATTTTTGTTAAAATAGTTCAATAGTACTGCCACAGATCAAGTAGTGTGTGTTAACAGGATATTCCACAGTTAGTCATTTGTGTTAGTGAATGTAAACATTAGTTCCAGATATTTGCTTTTTGTCTGTTCTTTTTAAGATTCACCAAGAATCGTAGAATCATACAATCATAGAATCGTCTAGGTTGGAAGAGACCTTTAAGATCCTCGAGTCCAACCATCAACCTAACACTGCCAAAGCCACCACTAAACCATGTCCCTAAGCACCACGTCTACCTGTTTTTTAAATACCTCCAGGGATGATGACTCAACCACTTCCCTGGGCAACCTGTTCCAATGCTTGATAACCCTTTCGGTGAAGAAATTTTTCCTAGTATCCATCCTAAACCTCCCCATGCACAACTTGAGGCTGTTTCCTCTCGTCCTATCTCTTGTTACTTGGGAGAAGAGATCGACCCCTGCCTCACTACAACCTCCTTTCAGGTAGTTGTAGAGAGCTTCCCTGAGCCTCCTTTTCTCCAGGCTAAACAACCCCAGTTCCCTCAGCTGCTCCTCATTAGACTTGTTCTCTAGACCCTTCACCAGCTTCATTGTCCTTCTTTGGACATGCTCCAGAACACATCTTTCTTGTAGTGAGGGGCCCAAAACTGAACACTGTATTCAAGATGTGGCATCACCAGTGCTGAGTACAGAGATACAATCACTTCCCTAGTCCTGCTCACCACACTATTTTTGATATAAGTCAGGATGCTATTGGCCTTCTTGGCCACCTGGGCACACTGCTGGCTCATATTCAGCCATCTGTCGACCAACACCCCCAGGTGCTTTTCTGCCAGACAGCTTTCCAGCCACTCTTCCCCAAGCCTGTAGCGCTGCATGGGGTTGTTGTGACCCAAGTGCAGGACCTGGCACTTGGCCTTGTCGAACTTCATACCATTGGCCTCGGCCCATTGATCCAGCCTGTCCAGATCCCTCTGTAGAGCCATCCTACCATCAGGCAGACCTACACTGCCACCCACCTTGGTGTTGTCTGCAAACTTACTGAGGGTGCACTCGATCCCCTCGTCTAGGTCATTGATAAAGATATTAAGAGAACTGGCACCAATACAAAGCCCTGGGGAACACCACTTGTGACTGGCCACCAACTGGATTTAACTCCATTCACCACCACTCTTTGGGCCCAGCCATCCAGTCAGTTTTTACCCAGCGAAGAGTACACCCACCCAAGTCATGAGTAGCCAGCAGCAGTATACATGCAAAAACTGTATTTGTACACTTGGTATCGACAATATCATATGGCAGTAGACATATGAGTTTCTCTCTCAAACATCTCACAAGTCCTGACAGCTTCTACCTTCTAGCTACTACAAATGCTGTACTTTCACAGGTGACAGTGTAGCACAGGCCAGGGCTGCAGGGGTGGGACCCAACTGGCCTTGCACATGCAGCAGCTTCCGTAATGACAATGGGAAGAAGATCCTTCTCTGATCTCAGTGCTCCCACTGCTGGTGTGAAGAGAGCAGAGAGAGGAAGAAACACCGTCAGCTCAGTGGGAACAGTGAGGAATTTTGGATAGAGGTAAAAAGTTCAGCAAACACGTAAAATGAGAAATAGTCATGAGTGGTTAGAGATAGGAGCAAAAAGGGAGATCAAAAATAGCAGGAGAGGGGGACAGAAGCAGCTTATTAATACAGCTAATTTCTGTGTAGTGTCCAGCCTACCTTCATAAGACAAAGGCCTGCTCAGTGACTTACCAACAACATGAACTCAGCACAGCATTCACAACTCAATAGCCTGAAATTCAGGCTACTGAGAGCACATCAGTCTCTGCTCGCAGCTTTACTTCTTATCAAAATCTGCTTCAAGGTCTTTGACTTTATCTTCAAGGTATACAATGATTTCAATTCAACTTTCTTTGAATTGGAGGGCACAATGCCCTCAAGTTTCCATGGCTTTGCCCACCTGGAAGACAATGCAGTATTTGCTGACTGGTCTTTTAGCCTGATGGGTGTCTATGTAACCAGCTGCTTGAAAAGAATGCCTAGCGCTCCACAGTGAAGATCTTCGTTAACATCTTGGGTTTTCAAGATGGCGTTACCTTCTACCATGAAGGCAAATACTAGGCTTCAAAGGGAACTCCCACAAGATCCGATACTCATGGACCTCACCTCATTGTGCTCAGAATACAAGATTCAGTCCTTCAACAGGTCTTTAACAAAACACATCTTCTTTAGTATGTATGCAATTAAAAAACTCAACAACCTTGAGCTAAAGCTCTATGTAACCAAACATTCCTCATCTCACAGACCTGATCACACAGACAGCATGAATGTTAATAGTACTTTGCTTGATATCCTGTTCAAAGGGGCTGAGATACTATTGTCTTGCTGAGGACAGAGTAAGAATCTGTATCTAATGGAACTAAGTTGCATATGAAGGTGGAGGCTGTGAAGGTACGAGGCAGGGAGGAACAGGACAGGTGAGGGATCATGAGCAGTGGTTAGGAGCAAAGCGGGAGCTCTCTTTGGAAGGAGGAAAAGCACAGCACAAAACAGCCTTTAGGAGTCAAGGGAAAATGCACATTGGAATGAAGAAGCAGAGACAGAAATGAATAGAAGGCAAGAGGAAGACAAGGGAAAATTCCCATACTGACCNCCAATTAAAGTAGAAGGATTGATTTATTTTCAAAATGAACTTCCCAACCCCATTGAAAGAAAAAAAAAAAAAAAAAAGAGAAAAAAAAAAAACGAGCAGAGAAAAGTTTGTCACCACTTCGTTCAGCTTCTGGAATTGAAATCAGAAGCAGAAGCACTGTTTCTCCAGCTGTGAAATCCACCAGCAAAGTATGTGTATCCATCCCCCTCTAGTGCCCGGGAGATGACAGTATTGCCACCACCCAGAATGTCAGCTTAGCTGATGGAGACCTCTCAAGTAAAGTACCTAGCACTGCTGATGACCCAGGCAGAGCTTTCACTCAGAGACACCTCTCCTTTCCCAGTTGCTGACTTTTTCAAAATACTGTATGACAATATTTTTAAATTGTTAGAAGAAACCTACACTCGCAAACTCAAGAATGAAAAAGTAAATTCAATTTGCTTGTGAAACCTTACTCCAGCCTCTTTCTGAATATTATCATAAGCTCTTTTAATGACCTGATGACAAACTCCTGTGGTTTCCCCTCAGGACTCCCTACCTTATGTGGGAAAAAGAATGGCCTGTGCTGTGGGAATTTGTTACGACTGTGCAATGGCTGCTGACTGCTAAGGCTCAGCTGTTTTCATTGCAGCACCAACATTGCAGAACCCGGATTAAAATGGGTCTGCAGTGACAGAAAAAATGCTCTCACAGTTAAATTGGATGAATGACACCTTACAGACTGTGGGACAACCACGTAAACTCAAGTGGCATTATTCCAGGCACTCCAGAGTGGTATGTGTCCCAGAATAAAGCTGCTACTAACAGCGTTAACTGGAATAAAAGTTTTTCATTTTCCACAGTGACAAACACGGGGCCTGGGGAAGTGTGGTTTGCAAAGTCAGTAGGCTCTCACAGCTGCAATCCAGGTAACAACAAACTGCATCTCACTCATCCAAAATGATGTATTGTGCTGTAAGCACTGAAAAATCTGTCTGTGCACACCCAAAGTGCAGGGAAGCTTTCAATGGCTCTAATCTTGCCACTTGCATTCCTCCTTTGTAAAAAGAAGTTATAATAATATTGCCTCTTTTTGTGACAGATCTTTGAAGATATTAACCAGTTTGTAAAGAGCTAACAAATGCTACACCTGAGCACCTTAGAAAGTCCCGCTGAAAATGAATAATTCTGTGTTCTGTGCTATATTCAAAAGCACACAGTAAAATAATGCAGAGGCCTACACATTACAGGGAAAGGATAAAAAGAGAAGATACTGAAGAGTAAGATTTAGGAAGCACTGAGTGAGGCAGTGATCCTGTGGCAAAAATAGCATGCCATTTGCTATGGTGGGATCCACCTTGCAAGACAGTCACTTGCACTCTCTGGAGCACAGAGAGAGGTGGGCGTGCTCCAAGAGAGACAAGTCTCCCTTCTCTTAGACACCTATCTTAGGTTCGGATGAATCACACTATGAAGTGCTTTAGCTCTGCCTATTGATACAGCTAGGGAGCCTACCTGACCATTTGAGATTCATTGCCTAACTTTCAGATGGTAAAAGTGAGATTAATCCCACCTCTACAACACATACAGAAGTGGTCTGGATCCGGTTTGCACATGCAATATTAACTTTAATGTCTTCTAATGTCAGCATGCTTGGCTTTGCAGTCCTGATCTTCTCTGAACAGTAGGTTTCAGATTTATGCTTCCAGATAAAGTGCAAATCATAATCTCAGTCTTAGATATAATTTTGTTTGCAGCTGAGCCAACTATTGTAGGGTACAGATATGTGAAAAATGCAGTGCTGTACTTCATATTAATATAGTCACACAAGGAAACATATGCCATTTATTTCCATCACAGGTCCACTCTTAAAAACAGCCTAACTCAGGGGAAAAAAATCCCGGAGACAAGTTTCTATAATAAAGGTATAGGCTAAAGAAGCTTCAATACTTTTAATGACAAGAAAAGATCTCACTGAAGCCAGTGTTACTAATTGTACAGAAATCCTCAGTCTTTTCCAGTGGGCCAGGAGAGGGGAGGGTGAGTCAGTAGTTGTTTTGCTTGGGCTTGTTATCAACTGTTGTCCTAGGTGAGGTTGTGATTTTGAAAGTACAAGTTGTCACCCTTCCTGTGCGCTCTCTCTCTCTCCCTGCCTGGGGGGGTAGGAGAAATGTTGCAAGATGAAGCACTCCACATCTCACCTAAGATAAGAACTTCATCAAAGGAAGACATGGCCACAGCTATCTGCTAGGAGGTAATCTCAGGAGCCAAGAACACAAAGCGTGGGAATGGTCCCATTTCAGTCACAGCAGAAACAGTGCGAGCCACGCACACTCATATTAGCATAGATGTTTACTAGGAAGGCAAAATGGAAATTTAGTGTGGTTGAGACAGCAGTCAGGATGGCAGGAGAGGAATTTGCAAAATAAAGGTCTTATTTATGCAGATGACCATGCAGTGAAGGGTCTAACAATCTTTCCCCACCAGGATCTTATTAGTAATTAAAAATAATCTATCATATGCCTATAATATACAACCATTTGCTTCCAAACATACAAATATCAGCCAGTGCATTGGAACATAACTGGATGCAGTAGATGGCTGTGGTGACTGCAGCATGAGCAGGGGCTTGCACATTTGTTGAGGAGCAATACAACTGCTAGGAGCATGACAAGAAGTATGATGACAGACAAGGAAGGGATGCTCTAACTAGAAGGAACAGTGGCATCACCTCCACTGCACAGCGTTGTCTAGGAACTCAGCACAACTGGGAGGGCAATCAAAGATGTAAAAGTAAGTCGTTGTTACTGGTGACGTCATACACAATGTTGGTGAATCAGACTTCTAGTCTGCCACCAAACATCACACTGTCATACAGAAGTGACCAGAGAGATGTTGTACATGGCTCCTGAGCATGCTGATGTGGTATCCTGGATTAGCAGATGTTGCTCCTACATTTCTTCTGGGATCTCGGGTCCCCTCAGCTCTGCTACATTAGCTTGTACAGTCCCTGCACCCCCAGTCTAAGTAGTTTTCATACTCCTCTGAGGCACTGAACATGTGAGCCCTGCATAGCACTCTGAGGGTGTATGGATAGGTGTGGACTCCCTCGCCCACACTCCAAGTTAGGCAAAAGCAAGCCAGTTCAGATCTGAAAGTCATGTATTTGCACAGATTTAACAACTTGGGCACAGCCCTGGGCCACTCCAGCTACACAGATTCCAGAGGTGGGTGGCATCCAGTTGGCTTGGAAAGTGAGTGAGGCAAATATGTGTCTGTCTGCACCTGTCCTGGTCAATATAGATGAGTCAACAGCATCGTTATTAGGAAAATAAGATTAGGGCAGGGACTAGGAAGGTCCTCCTACAACATCCAACCTGGTCCCTCTCATCGTGGATATCAATCTTGTATATGATTACATCCCCAAACTTATCAAGCTCCACCTGAAGACAATCTAGGATGTGCTCTATTCCTAGTGGGACAGCACCCAGAACCTCCTGATCTGATGGTTTAGGAACTTTCTAATTCCAACTCTAGATTATTAATGACTAATATATGGACTTTCTTGTACCAATATTGTCATTCAATTCAAATAGCTTTTCTCACTCCAAGGTGTTCATCCAAGGCATTTATAGACACCAGCTGTGCCCCGGGTCCATCTGCCTCTGTCAGTCCCTCCTGCCATCCCTACTCTGATAGTTTTCAGCTTCTGGTCCATATCTCATTCTCGTGTTTTTGACTGATGGCCTGACATTATGTTCACTTGATCTGCTTGAGTCAGAGGACGAATCTCTCTGGTGCAGACGGGAATCTCAGATTTGTTCCCATCTGTTCTCTCCTTCACCTGGAGGTCATTTTGTTTCCTGTTCTATGTCATAGTCTCACATACATCCTCATTGCTCTGTCTTAGGCTCCACCTTTTAGCTATCTCAGTCATATCTTCCTTTCTGTTGCAACTGGCTTCCCTAATTTTCTCTTTTGCCATTCCATCATCTGCCTGCTTTTTCACATCCCTTCCCATTACTGCAAATTCATTTCTTAGCTTATTCTTCTCTATCAGTTAGTATTTTTTTTTTGTTTTGCAACTGCATCTTTCTTCCTCTCTTACCCTTCAGGTTCTTTTCCTAGATCCCAGCCTTAAAGAAAGGATGAAAATCCTCAGACCTCCTCCTCCAAATTGCTACACAAACCACCCTTGCTGTTGTTTGTTTTGGACAGGTAGAACATTGCTTGCAAGAGTAGCTTTTCCTTTGGTCTTGTCTGTAACAGTCTTTCACAAGAAGCTGAATGCGTGCAGTCGTAGGCAGTAGCTTTGACAGTACATATGAAATCATCAGTAGGTCTTGTACCACCTTCTGGCACATTTGAAGGAAAACAACCCTAGGCATTCATCTACTGCAATGTAAATCATCCCAGTATCTTGCAGACCTGAATAAAACCACTCCTGTTTTTTATCTCATCCTAGTTCTTGTTATCATCTTCTCAGCACGCTAAGAAAAGCATGCTAAGAAAGCATACTTCTTTCTTTCCACTAATCTCATTTCTGGGTGATGTGAGAAGCCTAGCAGAGAAGACAGAGCATGAGTCTTCACACAGTCATCACTGCTCCTCTCCTGAATTTTTTGACTTCTCCCGCTAACCTGGTTCTACTGTCCTGCCTGAGATCCTCCCTTCAGAGCAGACTCTGTCATTCACTAATTTGAGTTACTTCAGACCAAGGGTTTTCCTCTTATCTTACAGTGAACCATTATCCCTTCTTCGCATTCTGAAATATGTTATAGTTTACTGGGGGCTCCTCAAAAGAAAGTACTGAAAAGTACAAACTTACAGTTTATTACCTAGACAGTTCAAGAAAAACAAAAACAAATTGTTTGATGGTCTCCATAAAAGGATATGAGGCAGAATACCAATAAAAATTAAAGATTTTTTTTTTGTGCTAAAGCAGCTAATTTGTCTTATTCCTGTCTTTATTATATCCACCTCAGAAAGCAGATGGAAGACACAAAATTCTGCAAAGGGGGCTGAACTTTGTCCTCATGGACATAGCTCAGAAGAAATCAAAAAAGTGTTTGTGGTTACTCCTGCACACAACTATAACTTCTAAGGAGGATCCAGTGAGGCTGAATCTTGTTTAGGTCCTTGCATTCTCAAAATATGACAACATCTTAGAACATGTTTATCCTCTGCTGGGGCAGACTTTCACATCTGATTGTAAAACAATGAAAGGACAAAAGGCACAAATGGCAGTCTTCAGGATTTGGGCCCAGCTGAGTAAGCAGCTCCTGACATTTCTGATACAACTGTGAAGAACATCATATGGAAAACAGTCCGATAACAGATAAACAGTCTTCCCTAGCTTCAGGCATATGGTAACCCACATGTGAATCATGCAGACTGAAAAGACCTTTCTTTTCTGGAGATCCAAATACTTCATACTACTTATCCGTGGTTTTAAAAACATAAGGCAGAGCAAGAGATCAACTTGATCTTTATGATTGTTCCTCCCTTTTCCATAAAGATAAGTAAATCACCTCTGTCCCAGACCCAGTCAACAGCATTAGCCAATGTACTGTTAGGCACTAAGCTAGTGAAAGCATAGCAGCATCATTAGTATTTACAAGCAGAGATGACTTCATGTGAAATCCAAGCCAGTGGTCACAGCGTGCTGCCGATTCCAGGTGCAAATTATAATGTGCACACAACTTGCATTGCATATTGCATTGCATGACATCTACCTGCTCCCAGCAGCCTGACCTTCAGAGAGCCTGGACAGCCCCACTGAACACAACCCCCTCAGAGAAACACACTTGCTTAGCGACTCACGTTTTTCATCAAGTCTTTCAAAGACAGCAGTTTTTGACTATTGAACGGCTCACAATGCACCAGAAAAAATATCGCTTGTTTGGTTTCACACAGGGTCCAAGTTCAGTTTCCTTACACACTGCAGCTCCTCTCCCATTATCTCCAGGGCTATGCTGCATCTCTTCTGGGATATGCATTATCTGCAGAGTTACAAGGTAGAAATAGGGTAGGGTGATCTATGGGTTGACTGCAAGACTAATCCATTTGGAGTACCAAGACTGCTGTCAGATGCTAAGGCTGATAGCATGCTGAATTAATTTCAATCCTGTTTGATAGCTTTCTGAAATATGTGAGTTGTGAAGGAAACAAATAGCTGTTGAAGATGACCCACCTTTTATGCTGACAGCCATGGTGGCCATGGGACTGTGCTGTGCACAGGCAGTAAGGATTTCTATTTGTAAGGAATCTGATTTTCTGCAATCCAAGTTAATAGAATCTGTTGCTTAAGTCACCTTGTAGCACCATCATGATTAGCGGGTTTGGGATTTTTAACTACTGAAGATTCCTGTTTGGATACACAGTTTCCCACAGGATTGCCTATGTCTGAACTGGGCAGATACAACATGGTGACTGAAACTCAGGGATAAAATGAAAAATACTGAATCCAAATCCAAGCAGACATGTAGACCTCCCACATACTGATATTACGGCTTGTATGCTTACTGTCAGTGGTCTCAGGCAACACTAGGGCTGAACTGGGCGAACAAAGGACTCCTTGCTTCCAGACATGATTGCCTGGGACAAAAGAGACACACTGTAGGAGTTCTGTGAGTTGCCACCACACATTTTTCTGTGAATAATGGATTTCAGTCTCTCTACTATCATTCACTCAGTCATGTTAAAACTGCATTGAGCTGAATTTCTCTGCATATCAAACTAGTCAATACAAAAATGTCCCCCCTGTGCTTTTCCTTCTTTCACGTGTTAACTTAACAAGCAGGTACAGCAAACTGCAGCTGTATCATATTTTCTGGAATTGTTACCTCTTTCTTTGGCATGAGTTTATTACATAAACATATGGAAAAATTTGTACTGGGACTTTCCAGTTAAGCACATGTGACAGTATCTGTGGTGCAGTTCCTACCAACAGCACTAGAAGAGTTTGAGGGAATAAGAATAAATCTCTTAGGGGCTACTCCTGCCAGGGACTTAATTCTGTGTCTCTGGGAAATGCTGAGCATAGGCATCCCTAACTCCTACAGAGTCACTAGTAGCAGAATTAACTTCCCATACATCAATCATCAAGTGAGTTATCAAGCAGACAAGTCTTACTCTGTGATTCCTGCCATATACCCTCTCACCCATGACATCCACTGCAATTCTAAAATCAGAGGCCATCTAGATTTAGAGAAACAAATATTGCTGGCAGTATAAATTCCCTTTTTACATGCACCACCTGCCTGTCAGCCTGGGTATCTAAAACGCATCACTTCAATTTTCTTGTACCTATGCTATGTAAAATGTCCTTATTTATAGCTGGACCCAGACAAAAGCCTAGCCCTTACAACCGGTTTAGAATCAAGGCTCCCAAAAGAACAATAAAGTTTCTTGTCTCCCACTAATGTCTGCTGCAATTAGCCTGGCCTAGGGGCTACTTCCAGCAGTCAGATTTAGCCTGACCAGAAGCAGCAGAAGTTAGAAGTAGAGGTATAACTGTGGTGAGATTTACTTTTAGAGAACTCCCAGTGGGATGAATATGCCTTGGGTTTTTTCCTCATTTGACAAAAGGATTGCACAGAAATGAAATCTGAAACAGTCTTGATGAAAGCAGTGAGCCCTGTTGGTAAGTCATTTAATAATTAACTAGACAAAGCTCTTGACAGTTTATAGTAGGAAAGAATTCTGATTCAAAAAGGGTGGAGAGAACAATCTGACAGATCTGTATTTCAACATATTATGACATTTCATTAAGTAAATCTTTATTGTTCCCTGCCACCTAATGGTTTACATGAAAAATTACAAATTCGTAAGACAATTCTCAAGTTATGCTATTTCTAATAGACTTTGATATATTTATTTAAAGAAAGATCAAGGTTATGGATAAAAATGTGAATTACTATTACTATTACTGGCTTTCAGTGAGATCCAGCCTGCCTAATTTAGTCTAAATTACTGAATACTTCAAGTGTTACTCAAGCTGTATTTTTACATTAAATGCCTGTGCTGCCTATGGGTGCCTCGGAAAACCTGCTACAGATATTCTGTTCATCTAAATTAAATTTACGCAGAAGCTTGTCATATACTTACTTGAAATAATTCTTTATATAAAAATCAGAAAGAATCAATGTACAGCATTGCCACAACCTAGGTGTTTTTTCAAACGAGGCACAAAAATGTTGAACCAACATTAGATTTCCCCAGAGCCGTAAGAATTGCACAAGTTTGAAGCATTCCTGCTTTGAGTGGTAATGAACAGAATTTGCAGGTATTCTGTGGTGATGAAAATCTTTAGTCAAAAGAGTACATAGTAAGATACACTCTTTTCATGTTAAAATTAAAAATGCACCTACGCATTTTTTGCTGGGATGAAGCAAATGGATTGGGTGAAGGAAAAAAGAAATGATAATAAATACCACAACCAGCTACCTTGTTTAAAGATGGCTGCAGGTGGATGACTGCATTGGTGCAGACACCAGTGCCACACTGACTGCAGCATTAGAATCTGAATACAATCCAATACCCGAAACCTTTGTAAAGTAGCCTAGGAAAAAAATACCTAGAAGATCCTCTAACTGCAAAGATGGTCAAACTAAAAGGGAGAGGTACGTAGAAGGGGAAAAATATGCCATTTCGATTAAATTTAGGAGAACTGACAGCTGAGTATGGGGTTTTGCTTTTATAAAATTAGTAGCATAGGTGTCCCTAGAGTATGATCTATTTTTGGGTAGCTTTGATTATTTACATGCTGAATACAGTTGTTTTCAATCTTCTCATATTTGAAAGCAATGAAATGCGAGCCTGGATACTGCACTGACTTGCGCAATATTGCCTCTCTGGCTATTGATACTAGTTCAACAAATGGACAACTGATGCATACAAATTGATGTCTCCATACTTTTAAGTCTAAATTTTACAACTGTATGGCAGGAGTATGACTTTTACTTGTTCGCTTGCTGGTAGAGTACAAATTTTGTATGTTTCATTTACAGAAATTACTATTAACATTATGGGGTGAAATTTACTATTTTTGTAACTGATTACAGCTCCCACTCTGATCAGTAGTGCAAGCTCTGTCTTTGGCAAGGCAAATGGAATCTCAAAACACTTATTTAAACGTGTGGGACATGTTGCTTGGCACACAGTTATCTCTAGAGCAGTACCTGCCAGTGGCAGGCAGAACATTATGGAAACCTGTAGGGGACTCGTGATCCAAAGGTGACCTCTTTAGATCACATGACCGTTACTTAAAGCCAACTAAACTGAATAAAACCGTATCTTCTGACAAAAAATAATTCACGTGCAGCGGATTTTCCTTTCTATCTCCTTTTGTAACACAATTCTACCTGTACACATGATAAGGCTTACAGTTTATTATTATTTCAATCAGAGCTAATGCTATCAGTCTGAATAAAATAAACAGATAGTCCTCCAATAAAAATAATAGCAGCAAAAATACAGAATTATGCTTCAGACTTAGCAATCAAGCACAAAATGTTTCATACAGGTAGCTCATTTAAACAGACACGGGAACTGCACTGTGCTCTAGGGGAATGACTAACCACGGGGAAACAGAAAGGTTTTGGCTCAGTGGGTTCTCGGCATGAGTTGATCCATTATACCTTTTTATTCTTCCTTTTTTTAACTTCCACTGAACATGACTACACTATAAGCAGTCATCAAAACTGATCAGTGTACTGTAGTATATTATCAAAATATCACGGAGGTATTCCAGCATGTTTTATATATGATCTACCGGATGGATATGTTTTCTCCCAAGAATCCTGATTACAGGACTTCTGTATATTTGCTTTCTGAAGACTGCTTATAATGTCAATTGTATATATAGATGAAGAATCCATCTCTCCACTTGTTTTTGAATCTGTTTGATTGAGATTTTTTGGCATACTTTCCTGATCGGTCAAATAGCAATTCTTGCTTATTACTGAACAACAACAGATATTTTAGAACTGGACGCAGTAGTTTTGGTTTCAAGATCATAACTTTTGTTTGAGCTATAGTACATCTTCTAGAAAGAAATCTAGTTATTTTTTGAAGAATGGAAGTGATAAGAATCCAGCATGTTCTCAGGTAAATTGTTCCTATATTTAATTATCCTTGAGATAAAAATGTGGTCCTTATTCCTTGTACAAATTGGATTTCATTATGACTTTTTTTGCACTAGAATTATGAGCTGTCAACTATTAGAAATCATTTCCCTGTACAGGTATTTCTAGATTGAGTCATAGTAGAAAATGGAGTTAAATATGCTCTGTGGTTTCAAAGCAATTAAAACTGATTGAATTAAACAGAGGAGAGTGGGATTCTCTTCATGTAATTATGAAACACCGAAACGTCTTATAAAAAAAGCTGAATAACGACTCTGTGGATACACACCACTGTTTCTAGCATTGCTTCCCTTACTGTTAGGAATGATTCGTATCATTTAAAAATAGGATTGTCTTTAACTCAAGTGTAATCATTCTGGTGAAGCATTTAAAAATCTAAAATGGGGATGAAAGTCACAGTTACTATTCTAGACTGAGTGGGAAGCACTGTCTTAACGCAGAGATGGGCGATACGGCAGAAGTAACTGGATGATTTCTGACCTTAAGTGCAAATGACTACAGAACTACTCCATTAAAGCTTCTTTTTCTTTTTTTTCCCTGCTTTCTGCCAGACTACAACTTGGCTGGCTCCAGATCAAAGTCTAAAATAATAATTTCCCTGATAAAATGCAAAATGGTCCCCGACATTTATGCTACCTAAGATGAAACCATTCACTTCTAAGTCCCTTTGCTCAAAATCATTGCTGCTCTGCTCTTGTTCAGTTTGTCTTACTTGTTCCTAGGGGTAAGACTACCTTTTCTGTTCACACATCTAATCTGTGCAGGACTGATAATAAAAACAGCCAGGCCAAAAGCTACATCTTCTCCTTTCCATAGTAGAGTTTAGAAAACAGTTCCTCAGTTATACGTACCCAAGACAGAGATGACTGTCCCTACCAGCAAAATAGCCCATTTGTGTGAGTGAGGAAGTAGGGACAGGGAAGAAAACAGATCCAAAGTAACAATAAATTAAAGAAAAAGAAGGATGAAGCAGATCATAATTAGTGTAGGAGGAAGACAGAAGACAGCAAAGGAAGCAAGAAAACAGTTGTAGTGTCAAGACATAATATTAGCGTGACAAGAGTGCTTACTAGCAGCTCCTATAAGAGGGGGTAAATCAGCTAATCGACTGTTGGGATGGAGAACATGCTATAAAATTCCTTCAATGAACCACAGAGCAGTGAAGAAAACTTAAAGCAACACTGTAGCACGGCACACAGAATTGACGAGAAAACAACAGTGAAACTATGCTTGAAAGAATGCAACAGAAATCACCTGGATGCCTCATCATCTACAGAGATGTAATTTAAATAAAGCAACACCTACTGGGAAATGTGACAAGCTCAGAAGGAGTCTATGGTTCAGCTGCAAGCTATGTCCAAATTTTGAGAGATTTTGGAGTAGAATAGTAGACATGGAGCCATATGTTCATGTCAGAGTCAAATACTTGCAATTTGCTCACAGTTAGATCCATGTCAATCAGAGGTAACAACATGGACTTCAAAGGAGTTACATCTGATTAATGCTGGCACAAATGTGGGCATAATCTGGTCCATTTCAGTAGGGTCTACAGTCATCATCAGATTCTCATTATTAAGAATCATTATTCTCTTCAAGATTATTTAGAAATAATAGTAATAAATGCCAGAGTTTTTTAATGGCTGTCAACAACACTAAGGACGCACATAATGACTAATAGACACAGATGGGGAACGTAGCTGATTTCAGCTCTTAAAAATCTGGTGTATAGATTTAACAGAAGTGGTCCTAAGTGACTGAACAACTTCCAAATGGGAAAGCTGTCTGCAAAAGGTAATTGAAGTTGCTGGAATATCATAACATATACCAGGAACAACATGGATATAATTATTACCCCATCAGAGCTGGAAAGACATGAATGCTAGGACTCATCTCTGCTAACATATTGGTCAGCCAACACACATTTGGATAAACCTTTTTGATTGCCCATTTCCCTTTCTAGTACCAGTGAAAATTCCCAAGGCCAGGTGGACAAACTACCTTTGTACTCAAAAGGCAGTAATAACTTAGGTGGCAAGCCTCATAGCCAGACACTTTTTTCTCTTTCACCTAGGTTTGAATGGCAGTTGAATGGGTCTTACTGAAGGTATTACTTCTTTTCACCCTTCCATCATAAATACCATAACTTCCTCTGTAAGACACTGGGCTGCACAACCATTCTTCTCCTTTTCAAGTTCCATATACCATCAGATGTGGGAAACAACAGTCACTGAATGAAGACAGCAAGGAGTATCCTTTATACGCCTGTGTTGAAAACTCAAGCGTCTCCTGGAATATCTGACCAAGGTTTTTGCCACATTTTATAAATTATACAGCATGAAAAATACTAATTGTATATAAACCAAATATATCTCATAGTTTACAGTTTGAGTTTAGCAATTCACAGGTACAACTGACATTAATAATAGATGACAGACTTACAAGTAAAGTAACACCTTTCTATGCTATCTGTTCTCCATTTGTAAGTTTTGCAGATCTGGCCACAACAATGTGCAATATATCTAAATTCCTCCTACTCAAACGCATTGCTTACTGAAAGAAATACAATTATGTGAATATTAAACTTGGATATGTGTAACCTCTTATACTATCAGCCATACAAATAAATGGTTATGTTTCATTTGATGGTTACAATGTTTGCTATGTACTAAACTTTTTCAAGTATTTACGTTTTGCCTTCCAGTGGAGTTGGAAGCAATCTCAATTTTTGAGATTTATACAGCTCTTTCATTGGAGACATTGCTTTTCTATTGTTTATTAAAATTCTCACCACCTTGAGATATGCATCAGTATTTTGCTTCCACAGGATATACTGGGATATGTTAGAAGAACTTGTTTGATCCTACGATCTTGAGTGCTTTGTCAGCAGTCTCTAAGGATAAAGGGCACGTTAAAGAGCAAGCGACTGGTCTCCGCAGTTAGCAGTAGGATTAAGCCTTTTATCTTGCATAAATCCCAATGATTAAAAAATTCAAAATCAACATGAAAAGCTATTGTTTCACACAATACATAATGAAACAATGGTCTTCACTAAAATGGTCCTGTGGTCATTAACAGGTGTATTCAGTAAAGACCTAGAACTCAGATAGAAAAAAAGAATATCTAATCATAAGTGATACATATTTTATACTAGATATGAAATCTAATATTCCAGTGTTTAACACAAGGCCCTATTCAGACAAGGTTAGAATCATAGAACAGTTTGGGTTGGAAGGGACCTTTGAAGGTCATCTAGTCCAAAGTCCCCTGCAATGAGCATGAACAACTTCAACTAGATCAGGTTGCTCAGAGCCCCGTCCAGCCCGATCCTGAATGTTTCCAGGGATGGAGCACCTACCATCTGTCTGGGTAACCTGTTTCAGTGTTTCAGCGTTTCAGCACCCTCACTGTAAAAAATTTTTTCCGTATATCTAGTCTAAATCTACCCTCTTTCAGTTTAAAACCATTACCCCTTGTCCTATCACAAGAACCCCTGATATAATGTTTCTCCCCATCTTTCCTGTAGTACTGAAAGTACTTTTCCTTTACGTACTGAAAGGCCATAATAAGGTCTCCCCGGACCCTTCTCTTCTCCAGGCTGAACAACCCCCAACTCTCTCAGCCTGTCCTCATAGGAGAGGTGCTTCAGCCTCTTCAGAGGATCATCTTCGTGACCCTCATCAGCTCAGGTCATCTTTGTGACCCTCCTCTGGACCTGCTCCAACAGGTCCATGTCTTTCCTGTGCTGAGGGCTCCAGAGCTGGATGCAGTACTCCAGGTCTCATCAGAGTGCAGTAGAGGGACAGAATTGCTCCCTTGACCTGCTGGCCACACTTCTTCTCATGCAGCCCAGGATACAGTTGGCCTTCTGGGCTATGAGCGCACATTGCCAGCTCATGTCCAGCNATGTGCCTTAGCATAGCTTCTAGGAGGATCTGTTCCATGATCTTCCCAGGCACAGAGGTGAGGCTGACAGGTCGGGAGTTCCCAGGGTCCTCTTTTCTACCCTTGTTAAAAATGGGAGCAATGTTTCCCTTTTCCCGTTACCAGGGACTTCACCTGACTGCCATGACTTTTCAAATATCATGGAGAGTGGCTTGGCAACTACATCAGCCAGTTCCTTCAAGACTCTGGGATGCATCTCATCAGGTCCCATAGATTTCTATACGTTCAGGTTCCTCAGATGGTCACAAACCTAACCTTCTCTTATAGTGGGAGGGACTTTGCTCCCTCAGCTCCTGCCTTGCAGTCCATCCACTTCAGAGGTGTGGGGAGAGAAGTTGCCAGTGAAGACCGAGGCAACAAAGTTGTTGAGCACCTCAGCCTTTTCCTCGTCCGTTGTTACCAGTTTGCCAGTCTTCCTCATCAGGAGGGGCACGCTTTCTTTGACCTTTCTTTTCTGGCTGACATATCTGTAGAAGCCATTCTTATTCTTTGTGTCCCTTGGCAAGCTCAGCTCCAGCTGTGCCTTGGCCTTCCTGACCCCATCCCTACATAACTGGGCATCATCCCTATACTCTTCCTGGGATATCTGTCTCTGCTTCCCTGTGCATCTCCTTCTTGCCCTTTAGTTTGACCAGCAGGTCTCAACTCAGCCATGCTGGTCTCTTGCCCTCCTTTCCTGATTTCTTACACCTAGGGATTGAAAACTCTTGCACTCTATGGAAAGCGTCCTTAAAGATCTGCTAGCTCCCCTCTGCTCCCTTGTCCCTGAGGGCAGTTTCCCTATTGACTAACTCCCTGAACAGCTTTCCTAAAATTCAGGGTCCTGACTTCACTCCTCACCTGACCCATATCCCTCAGGACTGTGAACTCCAGCAGTGCATGATCACTGCAGCCCAGGTTGCCTCCAGTCTTGATGTCACTCATGAGCTTGCTTGCACTGGTGAAAAACAGGTGCAGCATCACATCCCCTCTGGTAGGGCTGTCTATTACATGGCATAATAAGTTACACGTGAGGCCTCTCATTTGAAGGAGATGACGCCATATATACATCATTCTAGTTTCTAGTCTTTTTCTCTGAGGCAAGGTTTTGGAGTTAAGACTTGTTGGAGCAGAGTAAAAATGCTATCCAGCCTGGTCAGTCTTATAGATACTACCAACACAGACAAGGAAGAACAACTCAAAGGGGCTTGTCACGTGTTGGAGGCTGCATGAAAGGGGTTGATGGAGAAGCACGTGTATGGACAAGATGTGAAGCACTGGTAAAAGGGAAAGGATTGATGTGGATGCAACTGAAAGGTGGCATCGATGGACATACGGAGGAAGAAAGGCTGCAACAGTCCAGCGAGAAGCTTCACCTGGGTGATGGCAGCATCTGGAGAAGGAATCTGAAGCAGTCACTTTGGTAGGGAGAACATTAGAAAGAATGTTTTATAAAACCTGACAAGTAAAATACATACATATGAAAGAGCATAATTTCAATTTCTAAAAAAAAAAAGTAATGAATGTATGAGCAAGAGCATTTGGAAAAAAGGCGTTGGACAAAAAAAAGGATAAAAAGCAGACAGACTCAAAAGACAGGCTAGCTGTGCATTTGGGAAAGGTTTTGAGAGACACAGGGAAGAAGTAATACCTGCAGGTCTCTCTATTAATTCTTTTTATCCCCCTGGGCCATCTGCTGGGGCAGAATTCCAGACATTTGCTCAGCATTTCTCGATGCTGGGATGGCAATATGAACATCCCAGTGGAAGAAAAGAAAAACGTTGAAGGGGAAAGCTGAAGGCTTTTGTTTCAGCCACAGCTGTGACGGAACTGAGGGAGAGGCGAGGCCCAACTCGGCGCTGCCCGATGCGCCCAGTCCCCAAACACACCGTTACCAGCAGCACCGACGAGAGGGGGGGAAAATCAGCCGGTGACCGGGCACACAGCCGCAGAGCCACCCCGAGCCCCGCC